>CACRXP010000018.1:977063-1069387 GCA_902702965.1 Spirometra erinaceieuropaei | reverse complement strand
AGAAGCTACAAGAGCGTGCGTCCCTGTGGCACCTCTTCCTTGTCAATGGATACCCACGTAGCTTCGTAAACAAATGTCTGTTCCAAAGACACACAAAGACTGACGGTGAGGCGAACCAAAAACCTGAGGTACTCCGTGTCTTGCCTTACATGAGGAACGTCTCTGAGGCCACTGAGCGTATGCTAAGACCACTTAACGTGGGCGTTGGACACCGACCGCCGATTAGTAATGCAGCCAAAGGGTAGGCTGCCCCCTGAGGACATGTCCGGTGTCATTTACCGCGTCAACTGCCTAGACTGTCAGGCCACCTATTGCGGCATGACAAACAAACGACTTAAAACGCGCATACATGAACACACCTTAGCCGTCAAGCGGAAAGATGCGCGCTCACACGTCGCCATGCACAGTCTGGAAAATGACCACCGGTTTGACTTTGACGGCGCCCAAGTGCTCGGCCGAGCGGAAAACAGACTGGCGCGAGAAATAATCGAGGCCTGGAAAACAGACACCAACTCCATCAACCGCTGCGTCGAACTACCGGCACCATACGAGGCCGCCAAACACCACCTACGCACCAGGGGAGGCCCAATGAGGATAGAAGTTGACGGACCTATCTGGCGAGAGCGAGAGGGACCTATTTAAACCGTGTAATCTTCCAATATTTCCTATCTCCGATGATGCGCTCGAGTATGAGTGTGAAACGTCAGATGAATAAATCATCATCCCCAGAGCTCGCCTTACCATCTTCTTCAATTTCAACACCTGGGGTCAGCATTTTCGCCTACATCCATATATATATATATATTTAGGCAGAATAACATTACCAACAAAGACAAGGGAGACTGAAATGGCCATTTCTGGCTTATTAGCCGTCGTCAGCCAGCCATACCCAAGCCCGAAGTGTGGAACACCCGAGCCTCGAACTCGCGACCTGTTGGTTTAGAAGTCAACGCCTCTACTCACCGGGCCACGAGCCCGTTGCCTTGTCGGTTTTCGATCGGGAATATACATTGGTAGGGTATGTATCATGCGCCGTTGTGCGGCTGCTGGTTGGGCTCGAGAGAGAGCTCTTAAGGCACAACGGAACGAGTGAGTTCCGTATGAACGATCGGTGAGCGCCCCCTACCACAATATATATATATTTATCGTGTTTGTCATCCCCCGAGGAAGATGAAAAAGAGAAGGCGATTTCATGGACCAGAGTATATTCAAACTGACGTTTCGGAAACACTCTCGCTTACATCATCAGAGTCGGTCGCTGGCGTTTCCTGCTGGCCTTGATTTGTTCAGCCTTGCCGCCTGCCTCGTATTATAACCGTGCCCGGCGCACGCACGTTGGTTAGCCTGTTTTCCGTTGGCCGATTGTGGCCTCTCTGATCCCAGCCATTGGCGGACTGGCGTGCCTTGTGTCTCCCTCATGCCTGACGTGGTTGCCGCTGCGTCGGCGTGCTCGTTGGCCTTCCCCTCGTCATACGGCGGGCTAATCGATTTTCGCTCCTCAGGCATGGTCTTTCCGCCCGCGCGAGTACGTCCGTGAGATAACGTGTCACGCCGGTCACGTGACATTCGGTCAGCGCCTTCTCCTCTCTCGCGAGCGTCGGTGGTCGACCCCGTGTGACTCTTTTCATCCGTGCCATCGGCCCTGCCTGGACTGACTCGAGTCTTGCGCGGAGCGCCTGGTAGGCTGGATGTAGGTCTATAGCCCGGTTGAGTGTGCCAGTCGAGGACCAACTTTCCAGCATTAGTCTGGCCATTTTATCATCATACGAGGTCGACCACAGACGCTCGCGGAGACAGGGGAAGGCGCTGGCCGAATGTCACGTGACCAGCGTGGCACACCGTCTCACGGACGTACTCGCGAGGCTGGAAACACCACGCCTGAGGAACAACGATCGATCAGCCCCCCGTCTGACGAGGGGGAGGCCAACGAGCACGCCGACGCAGCGGCAACCATGTTAGGCCTGAGGGGGACACAAGCCACGCCAGTCCACCAATGGCTGAGATCAGGGAGGCGACAATCAGCCAACGGAAAGCAGGCTAGTCAACAAACGTGCGCTGGGGACGGTTACAATACGAGGCAGGCGGCAAGGCTGAACAGATCAAGGCCAGCAGGAAACGTCAGCGCACGACTCTGATGATGGAAACGAGAGTGTTTCCGAAACGTCAGTCTGAATACAACCTGGTCCATGAAATCGCTTTCTCTTCTTCGTCTTCCTCGGGGGATGATATACACGGTAATACATCTGGACCTCGGATTTTCACGCATATTGATATATGTGTGTGTAGAAAGAAATGACGGTAAAGACATGGGGGAATGGATGGTCATTTCCAGCTCACTAGTTGTTGGCAGCGAAACATACTCAGCCCCAGGTCTGAATAACCAGGGATCCTGATCGGTGTCTCTGGTCAGTGAGTGCTAAGTTGCCCAACGCTCTGTCCTTGACCTAAGTCATGTAGCGTAACGGCTAAAGGCCTCAGAGTGTTAAAACTGAGGTCTTCCAATGAGAAATATGATGACGATTAAGCGAGTAAATTGATGGGCAGGCATGACCTGCTGTTATTTAGGCTCTTATAAGGGCTTATGAACAGCGTCTTATTAAAATAAGCATAAGTATCCAATGTGATTGCGTATAGTACGTGGGGCATTATTATCAGCCTATTAAGCTGGATTTAAAGCCAAGACCCTAGGAATGAATAACAACGGATGAGAATCAGGCACCTTTCCAAATCGTTCTGCATTAAAGGAATGCACAAACCCACATTGAAATGTGCCTGTTGGCCTGTAGGTCAACGGAGTTGTTTGCTATGTCAATAAAAAAGATGTAGTCTACAAAATGTCCTGTAATGAGCTTAAGATGATTTAGTGTGCCTGATTTAGTTACGCCGCCCTTATCTGAATGCGAAAACTGCAGCGAGCGGCAAAGAAGACATCCGCATCAAACAGTTCTACGCGTGTATGATATGGACACGAGTTAGTTTGCCAACGATCCCATACTTTCGGCAGTTTTCCATCAGAAAAGGACAGCGCATCCTAGAGGTCGGGACTCAGATGAAGTTTGCATAAGTTAGCTTGTCAGGCTCGATGCCGTATAAAGTCTTCGAATACAAGTGAAGGTGTGTATGGCTAAGCTTATTTGGATGAAACTGTGATCAACTCAACTTAGCTCCAACTCTGACCAATCATACAATCCTTCCGTAAACAGGGACAAAGTCTTCACTTTCGCTCCTTCTCCATTATTCAGACGATGAATTAAGCAAACAATTTGAAAAGTTAAAGAATAAACTTGTACTTTTGTTCCGCTAAAAATACGATCAATTAAATATGTACGTATATCCTAAATAGTCGTGACTAATTTTCCAATACAGGAAGTTTATTCATGTTGGTAATATCGTTTGGCGGCCCATTCTGCGTACGATAATTATCAAAATAATATACCACGCCATCCAAAGGAACTACACTGTTCACGTATTTCTTAAACCATATTCACATGCTTGCAGTTGTCTTTGTACTTGCAGTTACATACATTTTATTCTTTAGTCTAATTCTTGGACAGATTTGCATTAGTCCTTGTATTGTCCCTTACATTTTCTACTAAAATTTTCCCATGTTAGTTTGCCTGACAGGTTTGACATCTAGCCTGCGACTACAAGTTTGTTTTAGACAGATAAACTGACTCACATTTTCATGGTGATAGCGGCCGAGGGGCGCCATTTACACCAAGCGAGTTCTGCCTATCTTAGTTCTTGGATAATAAGCCCGCGCGACGTGGAATAATTATTATATTACTGTTGGTATCAGAACCATCAAGTAGCTAATTAAGTAATTTAAAAATGGTGGTTTTGATTATGGCAAACGACTGTACTAAACTCCGGCGCTAGGGTACTACAGAAAAGAATATGAAAACTATTTCCTAGGGTATTTGATCTGACCATATCATTGATTTTTTTATTTCAAATAAAAGTAACGAATAGTGGCTGGACATTCAAGCCGACGGCGAAAATGCCTTGAAATATGGAAAACATCATGACTTTCAGTAATTTAAAATTAGCAGTTCGAGGATCAAGTTTTCCAACAGTTTTGGGATATGACTAATGAGACAGAAACCACAACTGGTTTTTCGCTGTTTATTCTACATGCACTTATGGCAAATCAGGAATTGGCGCAAACAAATCTGTTGGCTTCTAGAGGCAAAAACTGTAAATGGGCGACAGAGGTCATGAACGGGCAACCACCCGTCCGGCTAAACTTGGCTAGTCTATGATAGCAGCGGGACGATGTCCGTTGCGGGCAGATTGACAAGGAGCTGTTTCGGGTTCAAAAGAAGAAGCGATTGCTGGAATAATCGACTTATTCGCCTGACGTTTTGGATTCTCACTTGAACTCATCATCGGAGACAGTGGCAGAAACGGGTGTTTCGTACATAGGAAGTTGTAGTATTTATACAATGCAGTCGCTATGCTACTGCATACCTGTAGTAATTAAACGCGTTCCACTTTATCAAGAATTGTTGCTCGCTGGTGCGCCAACTGCTTGATGGCCGGCATGCAATTTTTTAATTGCTGAAATCTCATTACCCGTGTAGGATTCTGGAGTGATGATTGCTCGGCCATCAGGCTCACCGGTTTGCGCACTCCCCAAGTGATTAATTACTTTAGCCACACCATGCCTCAGCGCCGAATATGCAGTGAAGATGTCGTGACACTTGCTGGTAGACTGAGATCCCGTGAACCATGACTCAAGCAACTCGCAGCTGACGCGATTATTCCCTCTCACGAGAATTCCGGCGTTATCGAACTGAAATGTGTGACCGTGTCTAGTCGAATAGGTCGCGAGCTGAGAGTTGGCGTCATTTCTCCGCACTGCTGCTGCGTGTTCAGCAGTTCGCGGCCGGGGCAGTCCTCCAGTTCCTCCGACGTAGCTGCTTTGGCCCCAACTGCACCAGATCCGGTAAACGACTATAGTTATTTCTGGTTATGGCAGTGGGTCTTTTGGCCTCATCAACTGACACCTTATTGTGACCTCCGTTCTGTAAGCAACTCCAAACCCAAGTGGTGCGAGAAGGCGACTAACGGCCTTGGAGACGTTCTTGATGTACGGGATCGCTCGTCAGAATTTGGGGTTTTGTACGATTTTGTCGCTTGGCTCGTTTGCGCATGATCCGGTAGACGATGTTGCGCAGATAACCATTTTCTCTGGAAACCCGTCGAAGATATTGTAGTTCTACAATCTTGTCTTCCGGCTCACTGCAGTGCGTCTCAACACGTCGATACAGCGCACCTACGCAACTACGTTTGTGGCTGATTGGGTGGTTGATGCTGAAGTTTAGTATTTGCTTAAAGGAGATGAAGCTTCCGGCAGTAAATAGTCTTATGTGGGCTGCAGAGGTCAAGAACGAACATCCACCCACCAGGTCGAAGTCGGCCAAACAATTATAGCACAGGGGACGTGACAGAGAACTGGGGTAAAAAGATACAGCACTGTTACGGGGTCATTCCACCTTCACTCAGGCATGCGGAACTTGTTTGTCTCAGGAAATTAGTGGATCAAGGCGTGCCCATTGTTGATCAAATAAATACCGATATTCAACGGTAGAGGACGGCGTGTGGTAAGGCGCTTATGAAATTTTTTCCCATAAAATGCTTGTGATCCATCTGTTGCACTTCGCCAGTGGACACTCCGCGTCCCGTACGAGCGCATATTTGTGCTTCTGGTCCCGGCTGGTGGTCAGAGTTATGACTGACTAAATAGACACAAAATAAGCCTAGGACAGTACTGCATCAAATGGCCACCATTCTCTGTCGTTACCTCTCCCGTGCTGTATATGCATGGGCATATATAACATATATATAATACGATATAACATATATATATATATAAATTGAAAAACAGGCATCCCAAGAGATATAATTCAGAGGGTGGAATTCTTCGACACAATGTAAAATTTATTGATAAAATTTTCGAGACTGGCCCCACAGCTCGTCTTCAAACAACGGGGGTGCAAAAACAATTAACTTCTATACCGAGTCTGACAAAAGGATTCTATGATTGCTTAAGGTCATCTTCTCGGATTAGTTGAGTCAGTTCGAATCTGTCCTTAACGATTTCGTATGTGCCATTTAAATCGATATTCCGGTTGATGCATGCCCCATCTGAGTGCATTGCCTCAAGGAATGCGCGGCCATTCCTTATTGGGCAGGCACCAGCAATGCAAGTGTTTTTCCATACAAATTTTTGTCCAGTGCCCAATGTGTGCATGGCCACCTGGGATAGATGGCCGCGTCTCTTAACCGCTAAGTAATGCTTATGTATACGCGTAGAGACAGATTTCCCAGCTTGGCCACAATAAACGACATCACAACTAGAACATGGGATTTTGTAGACAACACCCTTTCTTTTGAGGTAGCTAACTCGGTCCTTAGGGTGTATAAGCTGTGTGCGTAAGGTAGTTGTGGCTGGTGTGCTACGTGTATCTGGCACTTTTTCACTTGTCTTTCGATTAATTCAGATACATTTTTTCCCGTATGGAAGAGTTCTCCAGGTGGTTGGTTTAGGTGTCCGAGCGGCCGTAGCTTTGGAAATACTTTTTCCATTGAGTTGCTGTTGCCTCATGCATTGACGTATAAAGTCATGCGGGTACCTCTTTTGGGAGAACAGTTTGTGGGGGTATTTCATTTCTGCACGATAACTTGTTTCATGAGAGCAGTGGGTTTTAGCTCGATTCGGAAGGCTGTAGACTGCATTTCGTTTGTGAGAGACAGGGTGGTTACTCTCAAAATGCAGGATGACCTCTGAATACGCCTCTTTGCGATAAACTGACGTATGAAGTAATCCATGGGTTTTTTGGCGTATAAGGAGATCCAGGAATGGAAGTTGTCCATCAGCTTCTGTTTCGAAAGCAAACGTAATTCCTGAAAAGATAAAGTTAATATTAGTGTGGAGCAGATTCAACCGATCTTTCGTGACGATGAAAAAAAGTGTCATCTGCGTACCGCGGCCAATGGTTTGGATTGCCTATGGGAGGGGCTATGCATTCTAATTTCTGCAGTACGGCCTCTGCCAGGAAACCGGACAGATTCAAACTGACTCAACTAATCCCGAGAAGATGACCTTAACCAATCATAGAATTCTTTTGTCAGACTTGGTCTAGAAGTTAATTGCTTTTGCACACACGTTGTCTGAAGACGAGCTGGAGAACCAGTCTCAAACTTTACACAATAAATTGTACCCTTTCCCAAAGAATTCCATCCTCGAATATATATATATGTATATATATATGCATAAATATATATATATATATATATATATATATATATATATGCATATATGTGAGAGAGGGACGCTCACCGATCGCGCTACGGAACTCACTTGTCCCCTTGCGCTTTACGGCTCTCTCACTCGAGACAAAATTACATTACCGACAAAGACCACAGTGACTGGGACCTAAAATGACCACCGTTTAAATGCGGCTTTGAGATATGTTTCCTGTTTGGACGACAAAGTTTCATAATTTAGTTGAAAGACGGAGCGCTGGAAGATCCAACATAGTCCGTCTTAAAAATTTTTTTCGTGTAAATACGGAAGTCTGATAGGATTGTGCAGAAGGCTACCCCTACTTAATATAATTTCGGAAATGGATAGAATAATTGGTACTGATATCAGTGTGTAGTATCTTTTGGATCCCAGTCCTTATCTAACCCGTCGCCGCTGACTGGTAGTCGGTCGGTATTATCAACGAATGCTACGTGGTCAGTCCATTCTCGGACGTTACGCCGCGGCTAATTCATACATCAATGGCACTTTATTTACCTAACGCCGGCATATTTCGAGGACGAGTGTACACGTTTTACTCGACCTAGATGCCACCTGCGCGTTGGCGGGTTACCAGATCGCACTGCCTTTGGTCCCATACTTCAAAATTACCGCACCGAAAACAACCTTAATGGTATGTGTCCCCTTTCCAAAACACAAGTAAACACAGAATTGTTGGTGGTTATGGTGCACCAGCTATCATTGCAGCCAAAATGTGCCCCATCTCCTTGCAAGAAGGCTTGCCTGCAACTACACTGGGACTAAATTTCAGAGCAGCGTATGAAATGTTATTTTCTCTTCCCTTCTCCCTCCAACGTTCTCTTTCCCGGTTTGGAAACCAAACCTGTAAACGTGGAAGACGGCAATTTTAATACATGCTTGGGAATATTGTTGAAGGTGCGAGCATGTCCTGTCCTAAATTCAGATCGACGAGGCTTCCCTTACAGAACTTTTTGAATTATTCATCTGGCTAGTACAAAGGAATCCCATTTTAAAATGGTCTTTTAGAACAGTAGCCTCGTTGAACGGAGGAACGAATCAGGCTGGGAAAAAGTTATTCAGGAAATTTTAAAAGATCAGAACTAAAGCACCCAAATACATACTTTCTCTTTATTGACCCCCTTGATTACTCAAAACCTACGAGATTTCCCGAGGCCCTGTCTTTCAAATCGGCAGCGACTTCAAGGCTTAAATACGTACGGGACAGTTCCACAACCTAAAAACAGTCGACGATGGCTTGAAATGTAAACATCAAGACCGAGCGTCACGGAACCATACTCAGTTATCATACTACTCAGCTTTGAGGTAATTATTACTTCGGCTACGGGATAATTAAGTGGAAAAGGCAAAAACACTTTCTTTCTCATCGCTTCCGTTTTTATTATAATTTCTTATGAATTGCAATTTGGAGTACGGTAACCCGAAAAATTGTGGTTTTTTTTTCTTCAATTTTAGAACAATATTATAATAACTTCAAGTACCCAGGGTTTCTTCATTGCCCAGTCAGCTGAAGAGGCGAAGCGAGCGTCCTTTTACTGTCCTCGTTGTCATGGAAACATCTCCGAGATGAGACAGATAAAACAGTGTGCCTGCTCCAAGGTCCATCGGGCAGCTATGGCGGCCGAAAGGAGTCGGATATCGGTCTCCGCTGTCGAAACGCCTTTGTTGGACAATGTTTTTCATCCCTCCTTCTTATCTCCTGTGGTGATGGAGACCGGAATGAAGAATCGCCGTCTTATCTCGGTCGTCAATTCGACCACGGCCGGCGCTAACACAGTCTCTGCCCACATGTACCTCCGTAACTCACACCAGGGTGCTGATAGCCAAGCGAAGAGAGACAAAACTCGGAGTTCGCGTCGCGCCAACAGCCCCTGTCAAAGCAGCATGCGAACAACCCTGGAGAACCTTCCGCTAGACATGCTGGCCACGGTGAAGGCCGCGCTCAATGAGCAAAAAGCCTGCCGCTTTGACTGCACAGGCATGTTCCATTGGTGCCCCGAACAACCACTACAAAAGTGTCTGTTAGATGCGGACCAGCCAAGCAACCTAACATTCTCCGATCACATTGTTGTATGCCTCTTTGCAGACCACCGCAGCCCCCTTATTGGTCTACGCAGCTTCATAATGCCTTTACGCGCCAGCAATCTCCACTCTGCCGAAGTAAAAACAGTGATCCTACTGGGAAATCTGGAGTACATCAAACGCGAGTGGAAAACACTCTCGAATTTCCCCAATATCTGGGTATTGCCGGGGTCTCCACTTAGCCGCGCTAACCTAAGGGCAGCAAAAATCAATTTTGCATCAATGTGTGTAATTCTGTCGTCAAAGAGCGACAGTACGAAAGAAGACCTCACGTTGGTCGATAAGGAAGCCATTCTTTGTTCGCTTAACGTAAAGGCAATGGATTTTAACGATAACTATTCTCTGGAGGAACTCAATCAAAGCCGAATGCCTTCTGTCGAGACAAGACGGACAGAAAATCCATCAGGACTGAACGTCACATGTGGTAGTGGCTCGATAGGCTCCACATCCACAAGTCAGACACGACCGGTCGATTTTAACAGTCTCCAGCGCAATCGTAACTTGGTTCAGCATCTCTTTCAGAAATCCGGATCGGCCAGTCTTTTGCCGGCCGAGGCAGAGTCACAAGTCACGTTCAATCGACCCCCGCGCTTCGTCTCCTCCACTGGACACACCATTCCCATGGCTACCGAGCTCTCTTTTGACATGAACGTACAATTTTTAGATCAGGAGGATGAGGACGATGGGTCAGGAGAGCTCTTTATGACACAGCCCTTCGCCTGTGGCACGGCTTTCACAGTCAGCGTACTTGACTCGCTGATGAGCACGGCCTACTTTAATGAAAGCGCCCTAACATTGATCCGGTCCCTGGTAACTGGTGGTTCAACACCCTACCTGGAGAAAATGCTGTCCGACGGAATGGGTATGCGCGGTGGAAACTCAAGTCTCAATAGTCTTGGCTGCAGAGATCGATGTCGGGTGGCTCAACTAGCTCTTACTGGAGAGGCATTTAGTAGATTTACTACTGAAGGTTCAGTTTATGAGCAGCTGTTTCTACACACACTAAGAAATTACGGAATTCTCATAATTGGCATCTACAGGTTGCTTTGCTCGCACAAACTAAAGGACAGGGATCCTGAAAAGTATGCGTCAAGTGAACACCACCGGCGCTTTGTCATCACCAATCCCCCACCTAACCTGCCAATCTATCCTACTGACTGGATTTTCTGCCTCGTTCCCTTCCAACACAATCTTAAACCGAGTGTAGTAAAGATGATTTGACTGCCGTGGGATCGTTTAAGCCCGTTCCCCTGCAATCGACATTTCCTTTCTTGAGGCATTCATGAAAACCGAGAAGATAGTTTGCCTTTGTTACTACTGTGCCATTATCCTACGCATGTAGGGTAGGCAGGTGCTCCCATTTCTCTCTATCTCTCTTTCTCGCTTCCAGTGGTCATAAAACTTGGTCCAGTCTAAAAATATACTTTAGCTGCACTGCTTGTTTAGGTAGCAGTATGAACTGCCGAATTCCAGTCTCCAGACATTCCATTTTTCTTCCACCACTCTCTCCTCCCTTTCATCTGTCCGCCTTCTCTTCCTCTCAGCGCTCAGAGGGCAACCGGACATTTTAATACTTATGTTCCTTCAGCTAAATTACAAAATGAATTTGTTTTATGAGTAAATATATGGGCAAATAATTTTCATTTGCATTTGCTACATGAAGCACACCGGTAGAGCAGTTCTCAGTAAAGGCATGCTTCGGTTTCATAACATTGGAATGCCCTAAAAGATGGCCAGAAGAGATATACAGTAGCTGTACTAACTCGAGAAATGATAACCGAAATTCTGAAGTACGTTTTCGACTCAAAAAGATTACTTAAGTGGGGTTGTTATGTTAATCACCTTGCAGCATAATCCTATAATAATTCAGTAACTTTAGGATGGCGGACGAAGTTCCTTTTGGCCGCCTGCTAAAATTACGCTCGGTAAAAAATGACGACATATGTAGTATAAAATGTTTTCGTTGGTTTTCAACGCTCTTATAAATTTAAATATATTTTGTGAAAAATATGCGTAAAATATGCAGTCTTTTACTCGCTTGGTAGAAAATTACCTTTTCTTCAAATCGTGTAATTGAGGGAAGGACAAAATGCAGTTTTAAAAAGATTTGTAATTATGGGACTGTTTACGACCATAAAATGCCCTTTCATAAAACTTCTTGCCTATTCCTTTACTAACGTTGCTTATAAAATTTACTATATGGCTCAAATCTGCTGTTGAATTTTATGAACCCCATATAGTCATCCTTTAATATCGTTTAGAAATGCATGGTTTTCCATACACAGAAAATATACAGCTTGTAGTTTGGAAACCCTGAGTGCAAATGTGGCGGCAGGCCGGGTTTAAAATCATTCGGGAACTTAAAAAGCTTTTGAAGATCGAATTTGCCTTTCCTTAAAGTATAACATTTGAAGAAAATTTACTTTTCTTCCAAAAGAGTAAAAGAATGAACATTTCATGTACATTGTCGCTAAAAAATATTTGAATTTATAAGAGCGTCGAAAATCGATGAGAAAATTTTTCTTTATATATGTAGTCAATTTCTACAGAATGCAACACTTGCAGACGGCCGGAAAAAAACGTTCAAAAACTAGCATCTTGGAGGAACTTAATTATCATGATATTATGGTATAGGTAAATAATATGACAATTCTACTTAGGTAGTCATTTTGACTCGAGAACGCACTTTATAATTTCGGTTAACATTTCATGTGTTAGCACATCTACCTAAAGAAGGTTAGAAGGTAATGCATGTTGACCGTCGATAGAAATAAACGTGCTGTGTGGGAGGATTAATTTTAAAGACTTGCTGAAATTCACAGCAGAGCATCGAGAATTTTTGAAAAGAAAAGCCAAGACCAATTGACACCAACATCATTGATTCGCGTACTTTGTAAGGAGATTGTTCTTTTCAAACAAAGTTTATTTAATCAGGTACATGCTGAAAAGGAAGCGACGCATCATAATACCCACACAGTCCTTTCAATCAAATCTATCGCTTCCTCTAACTACGGATAGGTTAGGCTAGCTAAAGTAGCACTCTTATGCTGCGTCAATGTAACTAGGAAAATCGGCACTTCCTAATTCCCATAAGTCAAATTAAATTTATTTAGTCCCATTGGGAAGGGACAATCATATCAATTCCATTTTTATTGCTCTAGCGGTTCGCATCCACCGTCCCTTCTGCGGTGCCATCTATGTGGGATGGGCAAATAGCGGACGGCAAAACTCTTGAATGAGCACGCAAATAGAGATGATAAGACAGAGTTGTTGAATTTGCCAACGGAACACTGGACAACTCGCTCATGGACGCTGAAATCCTTGCTTCTAGAAATGACCCCAGTACTGAGAAAATAGTAAACATTCAGCACATGTACGCAGGATCCACTGCTCACTGTAAGCTGTTCTGCACGACTAACAAAGCAGCGCAGGCACTATTCAAATGAAAGAAATGTAAATAAAGAGTATCCTGATATCGTATTTCTAAAGTTATCCCATAAATGGTAGCTGTAGCCATGGTGACAGTCGCGACATTAGCAGTGGTAGCGACAATAACAGCAGCAATAACGGCAGCAGCAGCAGCAGTGATGGTGGTTGTGGTGGTGGTGGTGGGGGTGGTGGTGATCGAATTAGTATTCGTCATAATAACAACGGTGATAGTAGTATTAGTAGTATTGAGACAGGTTTCACCAGTATGTTTCGCTGTTCAAAACAGACTTTTATCTTCAATGGGTCAATATCTGTTTCTTAGAATTTCCGCTTCCATTCGCCAAGTCACTCGGAAAGAAGTTGAGCATCGTATCGCCCTATCATTGATATTGTTGTAGCAAATAAAGAGTAATCTAATCATTTTTTCTGGCAATTGCCTCACGAATGGTTGAACCAGCGAACCGGTCATTTTTGAATTTCACAATAGGCCCACCTAAATAAGCAAATAGAAAATGGCACTATCGGAGCAATCTGCTAAGTTATGGGATGCCTTCATGCCTTGACGTCGCAAGCATGAGAATGGAGAAGGCGAGATGCAACCATCGTAAAACCAATAGCTCCTGTATCAACGTGGAACCTGATTACTAAAGGACCTGTCGACTATTTCACTGAGCGGCATGTGCCACCTCAGTCGAAGATGGCCGGATAGACATTTATTAAGTTAATCGGCCATTGAGAACACCAGTCAGGTAGAGATTCGCTCTCCTTCCTGCCTTCTCCCCTCCACTTCTCCTTTTTTCCGCTCTCATGAAAACCACCGAGGATTTAAAAGGTTAATCATTACTCGTTGACAGAAAAGATTGCCGAACCACGAGACGCGCGTCGTTCTTAGACAGCCATCGCAGAATATGGAGTTGGCGATAGGCGAAATCATCAGCTGGGTCAATTCTAGCCAGAAGGTACATGTGTATTCAAATCTATAGGACGAATTCAGACCAGACGTATGTGTTAGTCGATGTGGAATACTCTGCTTTCCTGTTCGCTCCTCTGTTAGCCCAAACATGAAAACAATGTAAACATAACTAATTCGTCACGTCTCCACTTCTGGACAAGAAATAACAGGTAAACAACATTTTAAGACGGAGGGAGGGGGGACGAAAGGTCTTAATAGCTTTTCACACAGCACCAACGTAATTGGAAAAACTTCCGCGCGCTAAATTTCTTTTATTGAATCAAAGGCAACGGTATAGAGAAGGGTCCCACTTAACTGTCAGTAGACTGTGGATCGTTTCATATGGGGTTCTTATCTTGGCATGAATTTGCAAGCCGTTGCAGAAATTACACTGCCGAAAACGATAACTTCCCACGACCTCACAACTTGACTCAACATCCGTTATTTTTTGAAATTTACTTTTTGTTTATTGTTTAATTACTACTCTCGTTTCCGTTGTCGTGCAATAGCGTAGGATAAGAGTCTCGGCATCAATCCAGGCAATTTCTGTATTTTCATTCATTTTGTCAGCCTACTGTCTAACTTGCTGCCCCATCCAAAAAACTCCATTTACCATAAATCTCGTGTGGCAACACCCATAGTCTAGTGACAATTAAGTGGGGTCCTTCTTCATACCGTTGCCCGATCAACTTTTATCAGTTAGTACTTGTTATTTCAGTGCCACATAGGATCTGTTACCTTGTGCTGATTATTTCCTGTTAGCGGTTAGACTGCTACAGTGTCTAACAGAGGTTTTAACAACGAATTGATTTAACCGTAAACGAAGACACCAGCCCGCTTCTAGGTTGAATATTTAGGTGGGGTTAGGAAAGATCGTTGGGACCGAGTAGCGACAAATTTTATTGGTCTGAATTTTAACTTGTTCAGTAAAATCATGCTCAATATCTCGGGGTAAATTGCCCTTGTCTATGCTCTCAGAACTTATTTAGCTTTGAAACTTTATTGCATTCATTTTCTCATCATAAACATGTGTTTATTAATTAGGAAAGACGATTTGGCATCGAAGTGTCTTCGTCTAATTCGATACTTTTGTTCTTTTTATGAAAGACTCTCGAAATCCATCCCAATACTGAAGAAGAAAAATCAATTTAAAAGTCAATTTGGCAAACGTGCTTTCGGTAACTCGCATCAGGCTAAAACACTTTCATAACTGAGGTTAAAAGTGATTCAGGGGCTATTAACGCGTTCCCACGCCACCCGCATGGGGAGACGTGTTATGGTCATTAGGTCAAGAGAGCGAGGGGGAGGGGTGACATATGCTGTGAGTTATGTTTTTAAATCAGGTACGTCGGGCACACATCATTGCCATCAGGAGGTTGGGGCGACGTGCGATCATCATCTGGGGTTGGCGTTAGCCCCGGAAGACAGAGCGCCTGTGTCAACATCTTCTGACAACAGCACCAGATTGGCTAGCCGCACAGCCAGTGCCTCGGCTGTAGCTAGCACCCGTTGGCGTAGGCCTCTGGAGAAGCTTGCAGGTGCCCGGTAGACAATCTGGAAGGTTTCTTTGACATCGACTCAGTGATTAGTATCGACAAGTTGTGCGAGAATAGCACTCGAAATCGATTTGTTTCCACCTCTGCCTGGCCAGGCCGGTATTTGTTCACGTACTCTCTTGTCCAGGCGCCTCGTTGTACGGCCGATGTATCCCGCTCCACAGGAGCAAGTGAATGAGTAAATACACATCGATGTGGTCTGCTACGGGAGTCAGTCTTTACCTCCCAAGCGTAGGAGGGGGGAGTTCGTGAAACATACACGTGAATTCGCCTGCTGGTTTGACACCTGCGACAGAAATATGTCGCCATCATCGGAAGTTGGAAAAGCCCTTATGCAAAAATATGGAAGAGTATCGTCAAACATTGAAATCAACTACCTAAATTCAACGGGGCAGTAAGTTAATTAGTGGCGGTAATAATTTTGAAAAAAACACGAAACAAGGCTAATTCTTATAACACCTTATTTTGTTAAATCGAGCAGAAAAACATCGGTCTTTCAGCAGAATTTACTGCTTCTTTGCGACTTATGCATTAGTTACCTTTTGCGATTACTCGGTCTAGACAACCGTTTCGAGAAGCCACTCCGCCGACAGTTCACATTGCAGACATGAATGTTTGGACAGCCAGGTTGGATTGTTCTCCTTGGACCAAACATTTGCTATTTTCAGTCCATCTTCACTGCACATCACGTGTGAAGTCTACATGACATTTACGTAGTCACCTGTGTCCTATCATCCACAAACTCTTGACATTCAAACGTTTCCTGATAAAAGTGTTTTCGCAGGGATTGTTGTGCTTTGCTCTGAGAAACTGTCTAGACAGTCCTTTGGACTGTGAGACAGCATTTGCTCTTCGCCCACTTCTGCTCTTCGCTGTGATTTATACTGTGCTCGAGCCTGGCAAATTATTTTTGCAAAAATTAGGCATGCGGACAAAAATAACGCAGTGTTTCGTCTTCGCTGCTTAAGTTGTGTTCCGTATTCCGCCCGAAAATTCCCAATGGTCAAGCAAGAAATTTTGTTTTGACGCGCGAGTATTATCATGTCAGCCCTTCGAGTGTTTAAGCACATTCGGATCACCAGCCTCCATCTTGTTCGCCCTATCTAAGTAGTCCAAAGGCCATGCAGTTTCGGCAAACACTTGTGACAGCTGAGCCGTTAACATGTAAATCCCAAATGAGACTACCGTACGATGAATAATAATATACACGGGATTCCTGTCACTTAAATGAGCCACCTACTTGGGTCAAATGTGTCTTTATAGAAACTAATCGTGTGTATGCGTGAGAGCTTAACTTTGCCAAGCAGGACCAACCTACCTTTAATTCTGAAAAAGGCATAGGCAATGGGCTGCGTTTTGGAATGAGATTTCACTGCACTATAGCGTCTAAGCAGTTGAGAGTGGGTACTCAGAGCGCCACAGTCATCAGGTCAAATCCCGGCTGTACAAAGAAACATTAGTCACCGGATTGTATGGTTTATTTTATACAGAACCCTGGGATGTCCTCTCTGGCGTCAGTGATCGTTTGTGAATTCAGGTCTAGTATTGACTGCGTCCAGCCATGCCTGAGAGTCATCGAGACAGGGGTGGTAGTTTCTTTTGCAGGTTTTTGGGGCAATCGGAAGTGGTGTTCAATCGGATGTGATGCATTTGTTGAGGGCTGATGTTCACGTGGCTTGTGTTGTATTCGAAGGGAGGTGGCGGGTTCAAACGGCGCATGGGCAACTGCGACTTTGTGGGCTCATGTGAGTCCGAGCTGAATTCGGTCGAATGGCTGCAGATCAGTGTGCCTGGAACTGCTAACGGTAACAATCAAGAGATGGCACCCAAAAAATCCGTTACCTATAAATAATACCTTGAACAGTGGACTCAAACGCCTTCAGGCTATATCAGCGGTTGCAGGCCTACTTTCACGCACTACTTGGACTTTCCCCGACGGCCTAACATGGGCTGGCCGAATGAACATCGCAGGAGGTTACATGGACGATGGCCGCTGTTACCCAACCTTCCCTATCGTTACACACGTACACCTGAATATACGGCATACATTCCCATTGTGACGGTTTATTACAAAACAAAATCACTTTTAAATAGGATAAGTCTGCACAACATGGGACAGGAACAGTTCCCAGGCATCTGTCAGAGACATGGTATTGGAGCCAAACCCAAGACGATACTGCACTTCGTCTATGTGAACCCACAGAGCTCGACCACATACAGGGCCTCCCTCGTAGAGTTTCCTTTTCAGTATACTCCAGTATGCCTCAATGGCATTGGTGTGCCGTCCGGTGATAAAGTCCTTGAGGGTCTTTGAGTGGTTAACAGAGAAATGTAGATAACCTTCAGAGGGAAGACGATTATACGCCTTCTACTCATCCGTTACCACTATACCGCCTTTGGCGACCCATTTTGTAATAACGGAACGGAGAGCGGGCCAACCTGTTCAAATAAGGCTTTCCGTCGACTAGTATCGTACATCCCGACCAGCCACCACCCATAAAACCCCTATTACCACCGGTCCAGTAAGAGAGGCTGCTTTGGCCAGGCGGTTTTTTTCGGGTGCCATCTCCCGATTGCTACCCTGCTAACTGCCAAAGTGAAAGACCTCGAAGTAAAGGGTCCCCGAACAAGGTCGTCAGACATGGTCATGATGGCTGTTAGTAACAGCTTCCCGCCAGACACAGAACGAAGTGATTATGTCGCTCGTAGGGTAAACGATGAGATGAATAAGATAATCTAGTGCACATGCGGGTTGGAGAGCGTCTGTCGAGTGCGAAAAGAGTTATTTATGCCGGAGACCCGACTGATGATGCGACCTGGGCAAGGTGCAGCTGAGGTAGTAGCTGGAAGTTGTGCTGGTTTAATCTCGTCCAAGTGTACCTATGAGTTGGCATGAGAGGAAAGGACATTTCGGACAGCACTAAGAGGTTGATGAGGTGGAGGCAAAAGCGACAACTGTGACGCCGATTAAAAATATGACTTAGACTGATCAGTTTCTGGTGAACGTATTTCGACTTGTAGCGCAATATTCGTCGTACATAACGTCGCAACGTAGATAGGAAACAGTCTCAAAATAGGAAGCGAAACAAAAATACTCGAAATGAGCATGTTTTCAGTCAGGTGTTTTCTGTAGCTGAGTAACAAAGACCAGTAAACAAAAACGGAGTCAAAGACTTTAACTATAGCAGTGAGTTGATTACCTCGGCGGAAAAAAGGTCGGGTCCGAAATCCAGCGAAGTGTACAACGATCGGTACAATATTAACAGCTTTAAACACCAAACGTCAGTCTTTTTTCGGCCTGAACAATAATTTTACTGCAAATAATATCCAATGCGCTGACGAAAAAGGATTCGTTTACTAATTTACCCCTGGTGATTCTCTCACTCATAACTATGCGATACTGCGGAGGTTAAAACCACTGAGCTGTATAACTACCTAGTGCAGTTCAAACGTGCCTGAATCCGTTGCATACTGTTATAAGCGTCAAACCATAATGTTCCAGGATGGACACCTATTCATTCTTCATCCATCAAGTTAAAAAGAACGCGTTTACGACCAATTTTGATCAAGAAATGCGCATTGGTGTGGGACTCGTCACTTGAACTGAATACTGGGAGGATCCTGTTGATGTTGATTTTCTGTGCGACACACAATCAATCGCAATCTGTCGCCCCATCAGCAAGTGTTCATTAAGGCCTGTAGTGCTCAAGGATATTCGTTCAACTGAAAGCATTCATGGTAATCCACACGTTCGTAAATGGCCAGCAAAAACGAAAACTCGTTCTTTTTATATGCCGTGAACATGTATTATGCGGAGATGCCGTGAGCTGCGACGTCAGTTTGGCGTGCGCATCTGGCATGCCAGGATCAATATCCCAAACCAGTCGGTCTAGTCATCGATGGGTTGGAGCCTGTTACTATCTGGAACGTGGATCTGCATCGTTGACGCAATACCCGCAAGAGGCATCAGCGTTGGACTTTGTCGCGACTCAGCATGGCTGAACAGTGAACGCCCAAAGTGCAGCTTGAAGGTGATCCCGCGTTATCGACTCGACTTACCGATATGTAAGGATAAGACGTCAAATTGCATAGACGGTTCTGTTCGCCATATAAATACACTGAATATAAAGTCACCTGTAACATAAACTATTATTTTGGCAGAGGAGTGTCACGTTAAAACATATTTATTTCATCCCTGAAGTTTCGGAATAAACTCGCTGGATCCCCATTTTAAATGCTTTAAATGCATGAAATCAAACGGAAATTCAGATGCCCCTGTATTTTTTGACTTAATTTCTTATTTCCTTGATGATTGGACTATATGAAATATGTCACCGGTATGTGTCCAAAAATATGTAAAAGACGGGGACCGCAAATAAATTTTGGAAAACGGACAGAAATTGCAGATCCGTCTCACCGACATAACTTACTGTCTGTGAGGTTGGCACAGTCTCAAATTGGAGTGAATATTATAGACACTAACCAAACGTTTGACCTTTAAAGCGTAATCATTTGAAGTCAGGCCACCTCAAAGACAGAATGACTCGAACATTGGGCGAGGTTTTCAGATGTTGACTATCCCACCATACATACTGACTTTCCTGCGACCTAGAAAGTAATATGTAATTAGTTACAAAAATCCGGGACAGGACATCGCATCAAAATTAATAAAATGAGCAAGATGCTGCGCAGTAGTTGACTTACTCACCCAGGGACAGATACGCTATCCGCTTGAACACCATTAATGGAAGACTCGATGAATAAATCCGAAAGAAATCTGCCAGAAGATTGAGACAACGAATGGTTAATAAATTAGATCAGCTCAATACCTACAAGCTTGACGGGTCATTTGAATTTTTTTCGATTTCAAGCATCTAACATTTTTGCAATGGCGACCCGATGACGTTCCCTTAAACGTCAGCAATATACTTAATCGGTTCGGGTGAATAACTCCTCCTTTTAAATTATCATCCCGGAGAACTCGAATTGCCTGTCAAAATAAATACCATGCATTTAGCATTTCGAATCTAAGAAATAGGCGCTTTGAAGAATTCCTGAAGCGATTACACGTCTACCACGATGATGGCCACCCTCGCCACCGATTATCAGAATCTCAGCGTCCTTTCGCCGGCGATCACCGTCATCCCTGCGTCCGCCTGCTCTGCGATGACGGCGACGACCACAACCCCCATATCCGCCACCGGTCAAAACGATCCCGACGCTCTGACAATCAAAACCCTCCCACCCCCATCTACAGCGATGTGAACTCGGTCCAAGTGTGTCCTCACTGTAACCACACATTCATCTCATGCATCGGACTGGTCCGTCACTAGCGCATCCCTCGTACTGCGACCGGCGAACCAATGCCAGAAACCTCCACAAACGCTAACCGTATCCACCTTCACTGTAGACGCACTTTCGCTCACCGCATGGGTCTATTCAGTCACGTGCATATCCAGTACGAGGGAATTCGCCGCGACATTGTCACACCGAGCACACCTTGCACATCCGCCATTTCATCCATTCACAGACCAATAAACTCTCTCTCCAGCTGTGCAAACATCAGCAGTGCGAACACTTCTGCGGGGACAGGTCGCAGTTGATAAGCTGTCGCGAAATTTGTTGGCTTCAATAAATTCTGATGTGCATGCCCGTTTCAAATTCATAAGGAGGGAATATAACTTCGATCAGATTCAACATATCCCAACCTATCCTACCCATACTCTCAACGCGCATCCACCCCACACATCGACCTGGCCAGCCGCTTGCAGATCCATCGCACAGAGTGTGCGAACCAGTACACGGAGCACCCTTTACGATTGCCTAGACTGCACGCATTGTCCTCGCACATTCAGCCATCGCGTGGGCCTACTCGGCCACGTGCGCCTTATGAAAACCTGCGGTAAATGACCACAGACATAACCACACGACCAAGCATTTTCTCATCCTCATATGCACCATACACTAGCGCCTTCAAAATCCTACGTCACCGACATCTCTCCCGCAGGCGAAAAGTGTGCCCTTTGGCTCCCCTACGGTGCCCTTTCGTCGCATGTTAAATCTGCGCGTTTCACTCCCTTGTCTGTGCAACCAAGGTGGGCGTGTGTATATGCGTGGGAGATCAGGTCACGTGTGGTACGCAAAGACGAGTTGTTCATGGCTCTGTTAACTACCTCTCGCAAGCTCAGCAGCAGTTAGTTGATGGACTCAGACTATCGATAGGTCTCTGCTGGATGGGGTAAAGTGAGTGAGGTCGACTCTCAGAACGTAATTCCTCACTATGAACAATTTGACCGCTTGAGATTACTACGGTGCGTTGAAAGCCGTGGCTCAGAGGGTTGCCTATTAACGCTGCAACTTTGACCATGCAGTCAGTCCAGCGGGTGTTCGTCTGGAGTGGCCGACTGGTGAACTGAGAGTCAAGCTACGATGGCTCTTCAATTTGGCATCCACAGCACTAACAGCTAGTGGGAATTCCGCATAAGAAAATATTTGCTACTAGACGTCCCACTAAGTTTTGCAAATGCCTTTAACTGACCTGTTTTGTGCCAATCTTGGGAGCGGGTGAGAGACAATTTACCGATGTGATTTGCTCCTTAAGTTTACTTTGCGAGCAACATTAGGAACGCAGCCATTATTTACTTTTCAGATGAAGAAGATGTGATCACTGGAACAAGAAGTTTATTGGTCTGACGTATGGAATTGTCACTCAAACCCATCGGATCATCCGTTTGCCGTACTGGGACACTGTGCGTCTCGCCAGATTTGTGCTAACCGGGGGTTTGTAGGAAACATACTTCGGCAACACAGCACTGTGGAGACACGTGTGCGGGAACCGAATCTGTGCAGAGGTAAACGATACGCGAAGGGCCAATGTTTCCCAATGGCGAGCCGATCAGAGGGCACCGCGCCCAAAGAGATTGCCGATAGAAGCAGACAGGCGAGTTGCAGTAGGCAGTGCAGAAAAAGAAGCGATCACTGAAACAAGACGTTTATTGGCCTGACTTTCGAGTAGGAATCCGAAACGTCAGGCCAATAAACTTTTTGTCGTCTTCTTCTGAAGTGCCTCCTGGAACTGGCTTGATCGCTTCTATCGACAATTCCTTGCTTTTGGTGACGGGAAAGGTTAAACAAAATTCCAGTAGCGATTGCAACTACTGCCACCTCGAGGCGGCCATTTAGTTTCAGCTAAATGTCGGTCATTAATCATGTTATGGCAATGCCTTTTTCGACATTGTGTGCGGCAGTGGGTTCGTTTTAGAGGAAAGACTCCCACGCAAAAGGCAGCAGTATTTGAAATCAGCCGCTCTGACGCTAAACTTCTGCCCACCTCTACATGGATGTAGCAAACATGTCGGGAGGTAAATGCCTGAAATATTCTTCATTGTGAAACCAACACCAGAGGAGATATGTGTTCAGGCCAGTCCGCGTCATTTACGAGATTTTTCAGGCCATGCAACTTTAACTCAAATAGCATTGTTTTTCTCTGCATAATAATGCTTCTCATCAAGCATACGACATAATCGATATCCGTTGCGAAATGTTATAAGCCCTATATCGTATCTACGTTATGGAATACAGGAATTAATGTTTTTCCTTGCACAGAAGTTCTACAGCTGGTAGACCGAAAATCCTAAGCATAAATGAAAAAGCAGATCGAGCTCAAAATATTCTGGAACTGCAAAACTTCTAAAACCAAATGATATCCTTCATTCAAATATGGGATTTGAAGAAACGTGATTTTTTATGCACGCATTCTGAAAAATATATTTGGATTTATGAGAGCATAGAAAATAAATGGAAAAGTGCCAACTATTTAAGCGGTCATCTTTAACCGAGGACAGTTATTGCAGGTGGACGAAAAGAAGTACATTTAAAAGCCAGCATCTCGGCGTATCTGAGATAGTACGGCGCTATACCGCAAGGTGATCAATCTTACAAAATCGTTGGAGTAATTCTTCCTAATCGATACGCACTTCCAGATTTCGGTTAAGATTTCACGAGATCGGTCACAGACTGCAGGATACCCGCAACAAGTCGGGAAGTCAGTTGCTGTATTTAATGCTAGGAGCAGTATTTCCAACTCCGCAGTTCGGTATTTCCATTGCCATTAGCGCCGCAATCTCACTTGAACAATATGTGCTGTAGAATACTGGAATTATTTAACGCATTCTCAAATACTACTTCCTTGCTGCAGCACAGAATAGCAAATGAAATGAAAAGAACCATTAATGTGACAGGGCTGGTTTGTTTATTTTTTGTTGTTTTACTTTCCGTCAGAAAAGTTAAATTAGTTTCCCATTTTCATGATAAAGTCCTTCTTGGGCACAGGAAAGAGGCGTTTATCCTTGTTATCACCATATCATATTTGGCCTTGCCTGCAACCTGGGTAGCATCTGATAGATGCTTGAACAATGTTAATTTCTTTCCAGTTGGTCTTAACTGCAGGGTTCCTATATATGCCTAGAGAGGTAGGTTGTGGATTACGGAGAAAATAATACGGGGCAGGTGTTTAAAGACTGCGAACTGATAAGCACTGCAAGCATGGACAGAAACTCGAGTTACAGACCGGGAGCATTATCTGGCCTGCACGAAAATCGCACTTGATCCCATAGGAATATATCCTGCAGTTAATAATTTTTCAGCTAACGCATCTCCCGTTTTCTTCTATTACGGTTTCTCCACTTGCACTCAGTGTGGGAGTTTTTCTCTTCTACGTGTGTCAAGTGATATGGTGTTATGGGGACGTGATTTAGCAATACGTTCGTATTTTCGAAAATGGCCTCCCACGAGAAGATTGTGAAGCAAACTCGAGAAAGATTACATATCCTTCTTAAAGCCTCGGAAGTCATTTTTGCCTATGACACAAAATAATTATGACCGCGTGAATTTCATGCACGTCGACGGTTTGGACGCAGGAAAGATGGAAACTGCATTTCAGGTTTAAATGGTGGCATTAGGCTGATCCATCCCAAAAAGAAATTTGAAGGTACAATACCGCAAACTAATCTGCGGAAGCCATCGGCTTGCTCAGAGCTGTCATTTATGCATTCACTTGGAGGTAAATTAGAGAAAAATAGGTAACAAAAAAGAACGTGTAGTGAGTTCCGTTAATTCTGCGACATCAACGACTTTGCATTGCCCTCTGTAAAAGTCTTTTTTCACCTAAATCGCTCTTCATTCTGAGACATGATTCTGTGTCAACTGTTTAGTAAGTAGATTTTAGAAAGATTCGAGGTCGCATTACATTTAACACAACCACATATCTTCGTGAATATGTTACAATCGGAGTTTGTTGGCGGTTTTGTGAGTACCTCAACTGGCATACTTAATTGTTCGATCATATATTCCCAGCTAACCATTCTAATTAATTTTAGAAGCAATCAGAAATCCGCGCAACTGTCCGAAATTTTGGGCTTTTAGCATAATTGATGAATTTAGGAATGAATTTGGGCAAAGTGTAAAGTGATATTTTGCGACTATGTAAAAGATTAACTTCTTGCTAAGGCTTGGAAAATAACTTTGATAAAGGCTGTCAGGGAGCACAAAAAACAGTGCCGGTGGGCATTCAACTCGCCTCAAAAGTTGCGCTTTATTATAAACATTATTGTGTAAGGTGATGACAACTGAAAGGAAAAGTAGGAGGTTACTTGAAAAATGTGCCCCTCTAATTCACTGGTTCTAAATAAGCTTCGAAAACATCTGCGTAACATGCTCTGGAATTAACAAAATGGGTTTTTACTTTGTCCGACAGCCTAAGAGTAATAAGTGGGGGATTTTGTGGATGCAATAAACCTCGCCAACATCGCTGCCAAAAACATCACGAGCATTTGGATGCGCACCAAAACCCAATTTCGGTGTTTGCTCATGAACAGCTCCTTATGCTCCCGCTGCTATGGCACTCAAGTCCTTCCTTTCACAGAACCGCTGTCTAGTAAACAGTCAGTATGAGGAAGTAAGTGGAAACGCTCATAGCCTACTCAATGCGTTCAAACTTGTAAACAGAAACCATCAATTAAGTGAACTGGAAACATTAATCATAGGAGAGATAACTTCGCGTTCATTAAATCACGCCTATATGCTGACATCTGGACGAGACCTTCACGGCCGTTCGTTTAAGTGCTGCTTGACTTCAGTTGTTTCCTACTGTAAAACGTCAAGCTAATTAATAATGCTCATATAAGTCTAATCGCATTCTCTACGGAAACTGAGCGAAACGTAATTTCTTGCGATCATTTCATGAGAAAGTGCGCCTTTTCAAATTAAGAGGATGTTGTAGTTTGAAGTCTTAATCACTAGGATTCAGAAAAGGTTGCACGATTATTTGTGAACTATAGCAACCGGAAGTTCAGTATTTCCGAGCGAAAACCAATTAACGAGACCAACGTCTATTGCAACAATCAATGAGTAATCTTTATATCCCACGTAGGTTTACGGAAATATGCTTCAGATTAACCAGGTAGTTCAAGGTTTGGAAACCATACGAGCGAATAGAGTGGTGCATGAGCTACCTTCGGTCTTAGAACTGCTGTGGACCTAACTTGCCACAAAAAATGTAAAAAAATCAAGCGTGCTTATATTCTCTGTTCAAAATAAGACCAAAATTACATGGATATTGAAAGTCGGTGCGAAGGATGCACAGTTTGCCTGTTGTAATTACTTGACAAGTGTAATCTACGCATGTGCTCGAAGGCATGGTTATCCAAAACCACCATACTTGCATCCAGAAATTCGCTTCAAAATAGATTCCTTGCGAGTCATTATTAGCGGCTTTTTTAAGCAACCCTTTCCACTTCAAAGCGGATTGATAAATTCTGGCCAGAATCCCATGGGCTTTGACGTATACCAGGCACTACGTCTTTGAGCGTTCCCTTGGCTGACTGTATTCAGTTATGAAAGCGACTGTCAAGGTGGAGGCTTGCAATTGAGGACATGCGTGAAATAAACAGTGCATTCCCATTCCAGTTTGTTCCGCTATAAAATTAGCAAACATAACTGCAAAATACCTGTTAGGTTCACCAAACAAGCAAGGGCCGGCTGAGTGTGAAAATGGATTGATGGGGATACCACAGAATTACTAGGTGTGCTAGCTGTGTTCTTCGATTGAACGCGAGCCTCAACGCACTTGGTTAAGGAGGAACTACTAATAGTTGGCGAGTCAGAAGGGTTGGCCAGTGACAGAGGCGTCTGCACCTGCCCCAACCGCATCACTGCAAGTTTTGTTAAAAGTAAAGTATACCGTCTGTTAAGAATCATAATAAGCGCATGTTACCTGAAACTTTCCAGAAGTTCACATTTTACTACAAATACAGTAGGTGTGCTAACTCATGAAATTTTGACCGAGATTCATGAATGCGTTTTTAACTCGAAAGGATTACTTCAGTAGGTTCGTAATGCTAACTATCGCGAAGCATGACCACAAGATATTTTGGTTACTTTAGGATACCGGCTTTTGAAAGAACTTCTTTCCGCCTGCATGCAGAAACCAAACTCTGCAACAAATGACTGCTTGTGTAGAATGAATTCTTCTCATTAGCTTTCGATGCCCTTATAAATTAAAATATATTTCATAGACGAAATGCACAGAAATGTTCATTCTTTTACGCATGTGGAAGAACGCTATGTCTTCATCAAATTTTATAATTGGTGGAGAAGTATCTTACAGGTTTAAGAAATGTCTTAGTTCCCGAATAATTTTGAGCCCGACCTGCTGTTATACTGGCATTCAGGGCTTCAAACTACAAGCTGTGTATCTCCCTTGCGCGGAAAATCATATATTCCTATAGGCTACTAAAAGGAGACCGTATGGAATTCATACAATTTCGCGGCAGATTTGGGCTATATTGTAAACTTTACAAGAAGCACTAGTAGATGCAAAGACACGATTTACTATGAACGAGCACTTCACAGTCTTAAAAATCTTATAATTAGAAACTTTTTAAAATTGAATCATACACTTTGTTCAACTGTAAAATTGGAAGAAGACATGGCGTTCTTCCAAATGCGTAAAAAGGTGAACATTTCTGAGCATTTCGTCTACGAAACATATTTTAATTTTTAAGAGAATCCAAAATTCATGAGAAAAATTCATACTACATAAGCAGCCATTTGTTGCAGAGTATGGTTTCTGCGTGCAGGAGAAAAGATGTTCTTTCAAAAGCCGGTATCCAAAAGTAACCGAAATATCTTGGGGTCATGCTTCGCGATAGTTAACATTACGACGCTACTAAATTAAGATTTTCGAGTTAAAAACGCATTTAAAAATTTAGGCCAACGTTTCATGAGTTAGCACATCTACTATACACTATAAAGAGCGTCTTATAATTTAGGATCTTGTAAAAGCATCTGTAAATGTATTCGAATACCAGTTTCGGAATCTGAAACAAGCATGCAAGACAGGATTTATTGGTACCAACCAATTGCGCGACGGCTAATCCGCTGCGTCCTGTTGCTTCATAACATAAATAACCAGTGAGAAGAATACAGTAGTTTGAATTCTTGTAGAAAATCAATGCAGAAGCAGCTAGGCCATGGGTTTGGGGAATGCCAGTCAGTCAATGCAATTGATAACTTTAATACAGTATGGAGAGAATAGTGGAAAAAAGTTAACGAGCCAAAAGAAAGTGGAGTGTGAAATCATGGAGCTCGCGGTTACCATGACAAAGTAAGGCTAACCACATTTTCTTGCTGCTTACATAGATCTGGCTTCACCCGCCGTACACAGGCCGCCTCTAGGTAACGGAATGCCCGAGTTGTTTGTGCCCGAACACGTATTCTGAAGGATGTTTTAGGGTAGATGGAGTGATTATTATCAAGCAGGCGTTTTGTAATGGAGGAAGGCGGGATTTTGTTTTCTTGTTTTAGAAGCCATCTGGGCAGGTGCTTAATAGACCTGGCTGCCAACTGCCTTTACGTTCGCTCAATGTACGGCGAGTGAGACCAGATCTATGTAAACATCACCCCGGGCCCGTCGAAATGGTAAAGGTAATGAATTGCGCACGATCTTTCTTATGGAGAAAGATACTTTCGCTACATCTACCTCATAGTCTTTAATTTTACACAGTTGTAAGGGGAAAGACAGAGTCGGGATGTCTGAAGGTGTTTTTCTGGGCTGCCAATGTTGAATGTTCCGTTTATGTGTACCGCAATTGATCATGTCGCCAAGTCAACAGGCACCAAAACTTTGGAAAAAAAAACGCTTTGCATTTCACATTAACGTAAAGAACGTGTAGGCCAGAATGAGAGGTAGCCAACGCAGCCAGACCGTTAGCCCGGGCGAGGTTGACTTATCCCCTCAGACGGCCACGTTTCCCAGCCCTGTCTAAAAGGAGGCGTTAATACACAGGAGCCAAGGTGAATCTGTACTGCTACTTTTTTCATTTAGTGCACTGCTGACCTGTCTGAGCCCATTGGCCAAATGCGCATAGGAGCGGGCGCAATATTTGACGTGGTTTGAAAGCCCCTTTTATGCATGTATTAATGTTTCTCTCCATGTAGACAAGCAAATTTACCAAAATGTGGTTTTCGCGGTTTCGCGTATTGCCTACACACGACGTTTCGCCCATGACAAGGGTACTGCAAAATGCAATTGCATGACTTTTACATGTTATATCGGACGCTCAATTATGCACTAATATGTACACGCAAGTTGAGTAAATAGTCCTACGTACTGCCTGAGTGCGCCTGTTTGTGCCTAAAAGGGCGATGAGTCAGGCTGCAAGTGCTCTTTATTAGTGTGATCCTTATGGCACTTTTGTTTATGTGGGATTCGAGTGCTTTTGATGGCGATCCCTCTTTTGAATCTGACTAGATAGTGAGAAAACTTAAAGTTATCGGCTAGCTGCACCTAGTGCAGCATTCGAATCTGGCGGGATGTAACTTTTCATCAGCTTTCAGTGTTCTCCTCTGCGGCAATTTCTTATACTCACTCAAACGGACCGTCCTTTGGTCAGAAGCGTTGGCCTAGCATCATAATCAGTCTTGCGGGTTGTGCATTTTTATCAAAATTATTGGTTTCTGGCAATACATTCCCCGAGACTGGTTTGTTGCTGACCCTGTAGCTCAATCTATACAGCAAGACGGTATGCAGTGCATTCAAACGCTGGACGTCCCGCCTGAAAGCAATGACAATATGTCAAGCCGACTGACTTCCTTTTCGCGCAATCCTCTTCGAACCCATTTAGCTCCATCCTTTGATGTTGACATTGTGCATATAGGGGACAAATAGTATGATCGTCAAAGGCAGTAGCAAAAGATATATATACATATATATATGCATGCAAATTTTAATCAAAAATTGCCTTCTTATTTTGCACAATCCATCCCAACCGGAGCCCTGGAATCAACAGGCACATTTCGACCAGATGCAAACGAGAGAGGGCAACAGTAGGCTGAAGGCCCTTAAATAGCAGCGACTAGCAACAGGCATCTGTCTTACGGGGAAGGTGGTAATAGGGGTTTTACGGGTGTTACAGGTGAATGGAAGGTAAAATGCAAAGAATAAGTAAAGTATTGAGGTGTTTGATTTATACCATTAACTTTCAATACACTGACGTATGACGACAAAAGCGAAGCGGAACAATAAAACAAACAAACAATAAGTGGTGTTTAGAGAAAAAACCAGTTCAAGTTAACCGCCGACCGAAAGTTTACATCGGGACAAGTGACTGGGTTACGTTCAACCACTAAATATAAATGAAAAGATGTGAGGGAGCCAATCGCACTGAGATTAAGTGTACGGTACAGCAATGGCAATAAGCGCCAGATATCTGAACAACTCAATTCTCATAATGGAAATCAAAAATGTAAGCAAGAAGCAAACTCTTTTTTGTTGTTCTCTATTATCTCAGTCAACGGATGCAAAAGATATAAAGATGTTTCAGTAGCTAACTAGGAGTCACCAAACATCCAAATGCGTTATCTGGCGGAATATTTTGTTCTCAATAGGCTATATTTTTCTCAATATCACAGGCTACTGGGAGCGAAAGCCAAAAGATTTGGTCGAACTCAGCCACATCCTAATAGTAAAACCGAAGAAATATTGGAGGAAATAAATTCAGAAAAGGTGGTGGAGTACTGTCAAAGGAAACGATTCCTGCCGACTGCATTAACATGCAAATGCAGGCATCAAAGGAAACAGCAAGTGTGACGGCGCCACCCAGATGGATATGTATTTTGATGCGTCCGGTGCTGAACAAGGCCAATGGTAGGTACTGGTAAGGCAAAGAGCAATGTTCAAGATGGAGGAGTGAAGTCTAGCGATCTCTTATCAACTCTCTTAGCTTAAATCATGGGAGGTTATGCAACATATAGCCAAACAATCGCCTCCCAGTGGTATGAACTAGGGTCTACGATTGATGACCCAATCGACACGATACTTTCGGAAATATCTAAGCACATCCAATGCTAGGTAATGGTACGGCGAACAGCAACGTCCACGACAAAGGAACAAAACCAAACAATCGCTTCCCAATCCTCCGAGCCAAGGTCATGGCAGATCTACGTCCGAAAGCAAACTCCATGCTTGGAGTGGTGGATGAAACACGACCTACTTAAACAACTAAAGTAGACATTATTTTCATGTCATAAATGTTTGGGGTTCTTCACCTTATCCTTGCCCGAAACAGTTATACGTTCGCATGGGAGATGGAAGCCCATTATTTGTGGCAGAATTGTCGGAAATATCAAAAGCCATCAGATTTTCAAGTGGGACCTTAAAAGTAACTGAAACTCTGATTATATGGAGGGCTATCGGTTCACAGGTAAGTCTTAATAGACGCCCACTCTCCAGCGCATGAAAACAATGAGCTCAGCAGGATGCGAAGTATTGTCGTATGACCTTTGACCGAATAAGACTGACAACGGTTCCCCAACGAGTACGCTTATGATATATGTGGCTAAGAAAACTGACGCATTAACTCCGTCGGAGATTTTGGGTTTGCACGAGACTGTTCATGCCAAGAGAACGCATTGGTGAGGGTCTAAAACGCAGACCCATCTAATCATTTCCTAGTCAATTGCCTGCGATATTCGTACTAATATCGACTCCAGTGGGTGGGTTTCTGTTATGGTTTGGGGTTCGAAGTTTAGTGTCAGGGTTAAGGTTAGGGCTCGTTTTTGGGCGTTAGGCTTAGGGTTAGGATCTAGGTATAGGGTCTAGGGTTAGGTTTAGGGTTATTATTTAGGCTTGGGGATTAGGCTTCCCCCGTTTACCAGTGCGGCCGTGTTTTAAGCATTTGCGGACACATTTGTTTTCGGCGGCAAAGTAGGACCGTCCGCAATGACTATTGTTACTGGCGAGGGGGGGGGGGTGTGGGACTGATTGCAAACTACCGTTTTCTCAACAATACAGGACAACCGAACTTCTGTGCATCCGAAATTAAAGATGTGTAAGCTCCTATTCCGCGCCTTCTTCACAGCGACCGGCCATCACTGTTTAATATAATATCGTGCTCTTTGGCATTTTTGGTCTTCTGGAATCTTCGGAATCTCGGAGAGTTAAGCAGTCAGCGGTTTTATTCGCAAAATAACCCCCTGAAAAGATACACCATCCTGTCTCAATCTATTAAGTTTGTTGCATAGACATAAAAGATTCCGTTGCCTATGTTCGTTAAACCTGAAAAGTGCTACTGTGATTGCGGTAATGTGATCATCAAGAAGCATGCGTTTGGCGTTTAGTGACGAGACTCTAACTGGGGTATTTTCTGTTTTTCCCGTTTTTATGACAACCCTGCTCGTGTTCAGGAGCATTCCCGGGATCTTTTGGCTGTTCACTGTTGGCAGGATTCGCCCCGCGAAACACAGGCAGACTTCCAGTGGTTAAATGGGCACGTCCACACAATGTATAAACTTGGATGGTTAAAATATAGTGACTATTCGCATCTCTCTCAGGGCAAACAAAGAGGCTATCAAAACATGTCTGACTATCTAATGGACACCAAGCGGTGTTCGCAAAATTCATTTATTGCTGATATCGACTTTCTCGCGAGCACTGGTGCGTAGGGGTGCAATTATATACTAGAAGACCGTCAATGAAGCATGCTAGAAATACATACTGATCTACGTCTTCTAATTGCCTTAGCGTTTCCAGAGTATTGCGTACGTAGAAACATAGATGCAACTTCCTCATCATAAGCTGTTTTACAGTGCGTTTCCTGATACAGCATCAACCGGTATAATGTGTGAGCAAATACGTGTCAGAGTATTTCCCTTCCATGCCCTAAGTGAGTCGTCTTAGATCACACACTCTGTTGGTAAGACTGTCAGACAGAACAAAGGGGTGCATTTAATTAAGCGAAGGCGGGGGGATGTTTCGGGATTTTGCAAATTATTTTCATTCAGATTCTCATTTCATGATCTACTCTGAACTTCACGAAACCCTGATTGTCATTCTTCGCAACTAATTCAGGTGTTGGAGCATACTTTGGTGAACTTACAGACCCTTTAAGCAGGCAACATTATCAAAGCCCTTTCCAAAGGCATAGCATTCTGAATTTGTCGACCACCTGATTAAGTCTTCGAAAACAGCGCTTCTTAAATAATGTGAGGGCAACGGTAGGGCAAAGTACCCAACTTAACTGTTGGTAGACTGTTGATAAGTGTCACACGGGACTTTGTCTTGGCATCCAAAAACTGTCTGTGTTTCATGCATTTCGTTAGCTTACAACCTGGCGTGATGTGCCACCCGTAAAGTCCCCATTACCGACATCCGTGTGCGACATGTTCCACAGTCTACCGACAGTTAAGTGAGGTTCTTTACCTTGCCTTTGCCGGTGTGAGTTTTCCCCACTTGTTCCGTACGTTTGTGTAACATCACTCCAGCGTGACGAAAAGAATGAGGAAACTACATATTTGTTCTAATTCTTTTAAGGACAACTACGCTTTGGTCGAGCATACTACCCAAACTGAAAAACATAATAAGGTTATAAAACGCTTAATAATACCCGCATATTTGGGAATATAACTCACCCTTATGCCCGTCTTAAAGATTTCATAACATCATGCTGTATTCTTCTGAAGTAAGGTACGCACAACCCTAACGTCTCTTTATATATTTGTGTAATTAAACATACGCGTACACTTCGTTTGGTACGCGGGTGCTACGTGAACAATCACGTAGCAACAGGCAAAATTCCTCATGTACAAACGTCATAAGTTCCAAGTGTCCTCCCCTTCCAGCCGTCAACTTTTAGATAAAGAAAGCTAACTTTTAGGCCCGCAAATAAGGCCCCTTTTGACGCAAAACTTTTATTGAATATGGTGAACTACTTATCATACATTAAGGCGGTGAGCAAGTAATCACTATATGAGTTTTGATTTTGCTGCGAAGGCAATTTCCGCAGGCAGATAGTAAAACATCAGCACTGAATTTACATCGACTGTATTCCAAGAAAATTATTCGCGATTAAGCAAATTGTTTTTAAGCTAGTGTTCAGCATGAAATAAAGCACGGTGGCAATTTGGCAGCATATGTTTTGATGCTGAAAAACTTTGGTATTTGGTCTTGTGAAGGGTCCAGTTTGGATTCATTGAAAACTGAATCGATAAAGGGAGCTAGTAAACCAATTATCAATTAGCGGTTTGCTAATAATTTGAATCGAAGGTTGATATGAAGGCGCTTGCAAAGATTATCTGCATAGTTACACGAACGGGGGGAGGTTAGAAGTCGATTATCTTGGATTATTAATTTTATGTCAAAATGTATGTATGCTGGCTGCACTACTAAAGTCCTTAAAAGTAGGCATTTTGTTTATACATTAAATTTATGATTATGTCCAAGCACGCAGTATGCAAGCTTTGCTTCTCTGGAGATGGTGAAGGGACACAGACAAGTATCCATTATCTTGACTGTGCCAATTTTGACATTAATTTCACATTTTTAAACGTCAGGATTTCCTGCGCCTTCATATTCGTCAAAATAAAATATTCTCGGTAGTAATGAAAAATACAAAAACAGTGTGCTCATTCAGGATTGCAAATTATCTCGAAATCCTCGCAAAGTGCGAGGACGCATTAACTTAATAGAAAACCTACACTGCTATTTAATGTCTCGAATCCCTACAACCACACGCATCAGTTTTCAAAAAATCGCCTCGAGCCTCACTTTGGCGAGTGTGGGCGTAAAGATCAAATTAAAAAAGAACGATAACAGTCCGAGCTTCAATCCTGAGAACTGATTTAGATAACTCCTTGGCAGCCCTTTAAGCTAAGACTTTTGATGCATCATATCAATTCCAAAAGGAGTCCAGTTTTTTCATTGTTACTGAACTTAGCGCCGAGATGGTACGAAGTACGCATACGGCTGAACCCATTCTCTCTCCCTTCCTTATATACCACATTCGTCACCGTGTTAGGATAACTCGATCTATGATTGGACGTCATCTCACCTCTTCATATAACGCGTACCGTGCTCACCTGTGTTCCCTTCAGGCCTGTCTCAGAAGTGCGTCCCGTTATACGGACACCATACTTACCTCTAAGCGAACCCCAACCGAAGCACTTGAGTAAGAAGTCTTCAAGTTGCATAGGCGAACACGACGCAGAGCGTCTTCGACCCGTTGGCACGCATATACATCGGTTATAAGGCTTGCTGAAGATGACGACGGCGCACCGGTTCGTCCAATCCTCGGTATGAGGAACTCGACGTACCATGCAATAGTGAAATGGCTAGCGGTGAAACTTAAGCCCCTGCGGTATCAAATAGCGTTACATAGCTATCGAGAAACCTTTGAATTCAATAACGGTGTAAAATACCTCGATCTGAACAAAATGGTTATGTTTTCGTTAGGTTTCTCATCCCTTTTTACCAACGTGCCGGTCACGGAAACGGTCAACTACCTCTGGGATTTCATTGCCGACAATCAACAGGATATAGAAATGCCAGTCAGTGCCTTCAGGAATTGTTATTGAGATGTACCTTGAACGTGCAGTTCCTATTTGACAACAATCTGTATAGACAGATGGACGAACTAGCTATGGGCTTGCTCCCTGGTCTGCTTTCGTCGAATATATTCATGGACAAGCTAGAAGCTTTCCAGCTACGTCACTTGATCAACAGTCTGAAATACCATTGGCGGTACGTGGATTATATATTCGCAATTGCACCGAAACAAAGTGACATCTCAATTCTACTGAATGATATAACTTTGGCGCACACATCAATCAAATTCACTCTGAAAAAAGAACTGTCCGGTTCACTTCCCTTTCTGAATGTACTTCAGAGTAGAAGACCTTACAGCAGCATTCGACGTAGCGTCTAGAGCAAGAAAACATGGTCCGGACAATACACCCATTTTGGGAGTTTCGAACCGCTAAACGTTGAACACAATTAAGTCCGCTGTTTGGCAGAAAGAATGAGAAGAATCCGATCAGCTGATAGCAATGAGAAAGAGCTTAAGATCATCTAAAACCTTATTCACCAGAACGGGTACCCTTATCGATTAATTGATAAAAACATGGCCGGAAGACCACCAAAGCTCCCGATGCTGACGGCAGGGAAGAAAAGGCTTTTCATCAGTGTCCCATTTCGAGAGGAGGCGCCAAGTGAGCTTTTAAGATGACGCCTAACTCAAGCTTTATCAAAGACCTTTCCAGCAGCTGACACCCATGTACTGCTCTCCACTAGTCCCATCCTATACGGAGAGGGCAAGGGGAAACTACCAGCTCAGACCACCTCTATGTGTATTTACTCCTTCAACTTCCCATGTGGGGCAGAAAATATGGGTCGCACGAGCCGGCGTTTGTCCAAAAGAATAAAAGAACATATTCCAGTGTGGTTAGGAATGGGTCAAATAAGGAGCATCAGAAGCTCTATCCTCGCGCACATGGTAGACACAGACCACCGTGTAGACGCCAGAGAGGACTTCAGGGCGATATTTGAACGTATCTTTTAATTCATTACTTCAATAGCCATATAAATGTACAGGCCGGAAAAGAATCTATCGAAAGTAGACGTATGCTCGCCAAATTGTCTTTTAAATAAGAGACGTTTTAAAACGCGATATTCCTTTCCTTACTTTTTTCATTTTAAAAAACTACAACTTCTTGTAAAGCAATTGAAGAAATTGAGGTTTTACCCCATTTTACAAATAACCGTACCGTATCTACAAGGAAATCAACGTACATCTATATATATATATATATATATATATATATATATATTATTCAAATCTTTGAAATAGGGGACAGATCGGTAAGTATCAGAAACCGAGTAGGTTGCGCAGATTGACTGTGGTTATATGCCAGGTTTCAGAGCATTGGGGTCTTAGTACACGATTACCCTCCGCATGGAAGTAAATCAGTAGGTTCTCCTGAAATAGTCATTGGGTCTAGCGAGTTTTTTTTAACTACCAACTGGCGACTCGCCAATCTATTTGTCCCTTACTTTTTAAACTAGTTAATTAATCTTTGTCTATTCACTGAGGAGAAATCAGTGGACATTTTGCCTTTCAAACGACGTTATGGTGAATCCCATGCTTTTTCTCTCAGCTACTAACCCAAAGGTGGGAGAGTTTTAATTGGCGCTTTTGTTGTCCACAACTACTGGTCGCACTTGATATCAGCCCTTGTCGATCCTCCGTATATTGGCTTATCCTCATTGCTGTATTGGTTACCAGCAAAGTAACGTTGCGCTGGCAAACGTTACAATTGCGACAGCCGTTTAGAAGCACGGATCGAGCGTTGCGTCTATCCTTGTTTCCTGCCTTCGTACGAGAAGCAGTCAGTCGTTGTGTGGCACGTCAATAATGTTTCCTGTCAAGGAAGTTGTTCAGACCACCAGTGGGGCTGCGGAAACTGTCGTACGTATAGGGAACGATGATTTGATCAGCGTTGCCAGCTCAGATGACCGACCGCCTGGTTTTGCCTTCAAGGAAAACTTCCAAAACTGTAAAGTTATAGTGTCAAATACTCTCAGTCAGCATCCTTTGACTAGTCTAAATCGAACTTCAGCCCCTTCTTTTCCATCTGCATGGCAAATTTGCGAATTCGCACTATTTTGTCAGTTGCTTTCCTTGTGGGCGACTATGCTTCTTCTATGGGTTTGCCTGATGTGGTTTCACCACAGTTCCTTTGGCCGAGTTTACAGAACTCCGCAGAATGCTAGTCCTAAAACAATGCCCTCGCTTCTATCACATGCTACCGAAGTAAGCTTTACACGTTTCGCCCTACCCCATGCCGTAAAAGTACGATGAGCAAGAGGCCGTTTCATGCAAGAAAATATTCTATAAACGCGGAGGACTCCTGGATTTTTTCGTTCAGTCCTTCTGTTTCCTTCCTCTATATACCGATATCGAACGCTTTTTCTGCGTCGCTTCTTCCGCATGTTCCTAGATTTGTATGTAGACGTCTCCAGTCATTTATGTACTTCATGCGGGTCAAAGGTTTTTTAAGATAGATTGGTTTATAAGGATTAACTTTCTCTCTTACTAATTCTGGCTCTTTTCAGCACAATGGTGTCCGTGAATTTTTTACCCCTCGAATTTGTGACTATCAAGATATAGATGAAGAGATCGTTACCAGGATCAAATGATTTTGACCGGTTTTCTGCTGATTGTCAGAAGAGGGACTACTGAATTGTGCGATACGCCACAAGGTCACATGCAGGATTGAGCTGTGGACCGAGATACTGGACATAGTAAGGTCTCTCTGGCATGACAGCTTGATATGTTACCCTTACACTGAAGAAGTCCTAAGCTAAAACTGTGGTCCAGAGGGGATGATTGAAAACTTGTAGATATACGTCCGCATATAATGACAGAGGCACGTGAACCGATCGGCGCACGCTAATCTATTGCTTTTCTAAAGCAGACAAGTTCCGTGTGGGTAGTAGAGGTCATGAACAGACAGTCACCTACCAGGCCGAAGTCGGCCAAGCTATGGTAGCGGAAAAAAGATCACAGTGATGGGGACAGGTCGACATTGAATGGTTCTGGGCATTTTTTGTCTTCTTTGAAGAAGAAGAAGAAGGTTGGCTCACCGGAACAGGTTTATTAAGATGCTGACGTTTCGAAGAGCTTGGTCGGCTATCCATTGTCAAAGAGTAAAACGCACTCAATCCACCAGAGATCCCAAGTGGCGTGTCACGTTGGACGGCCTCGTGCTGGTCGATTTTTTTTCTCTCTCCTCTCGCTGCCGCGGCCTATCAGGGGATGGTTGACTGGTGTTTTGTCTGCGTGCATTGTGAGTCACCACTCCGCTGGGGGGGAGGTGGCTGAACCAGTGTCGGGTGGTCGGTCTGGCGGTTCTTTTTCTTCTTCACCGAGTAAACTCGCCGTCGGGCTGTCTCCGTATGGCCTCCTTAAGCCCGGTGCGGTTGTTTGGTCCTGAGCTGTACGATTGTGATGACGTGGGACTTTGTAGGCTGCAGGAAGGTCCAGATGCCTGTTTATGGAGTGGGCATCGGAGAACCACGCCTCAAGAGTTAGCCGTTCTGCCTTTTTGTTGCCCCGGCCTAAGATGGTAACTCGCTGGAGATCGAACGTATGCCCAGTTTCTCCGACGTGTGTCGCTAATTGAGAGTTGGGGTCTAACCTCCTAGTAGCTGATTTGTGCTCTTGTAGGCGAGTCTGCAATTTCCACCCGGTTTCTCCCACATAGTTGCAGTCGCCCTCTTTGCAATTTATTTTGTAGATAAATGCAGAGGTTTCGGCGGGTGACAAGGGGTCCTTAGGTTGCATCAGACGGCTTCGAATTGTTGCCTGGGGTCGGTGGGCTATGCCTACTCTGGCCGGTTGTAAAAATCGAGAGACCGCCTCAGTGACCCCTTTAACCTGTTCCGGTGAGCCCACCTTCTTCTTTTTCTTCAAATAATCAACCCGGATCTCTCAACTTTGCCAATCTGAACATATTTTGTCTTCGTTCAGGCGTGCGGAGTTTGTTTACTTTAGGAAATCAGTAGATCGGTATGTGTCCATTCTTTATTAAATGAATATCCGGGCTTCAACGACAGGCCGTGACACTTGGCGAGGCACTGACGAACATTGGTTCGATAAAGTGCTTATGACCCATCTGATAGACCCGCCGGCAGTATATCTGCTCCATATGCATGCGTATGCTTGCGTATCTGGTCACAGCTCTCTGGCATGGTTATAAATGAATGCTTGAAGGTGCAACAAGCCAAAAACAGTTTTAAATAAATCCACACCCATTTTTGTGATCCTCCCTCTGATATATGCGTACGCAGTGGACAAATGAAAAGGATAGGGGAGATCTGAATAGCATTTCTGGCCTGCGAACCATCATCAGCCAGCCATACCCTACCTCAGATTTGCAGTCCTTGAGACTCGAACTCGCATTCGTCTGGTTAGGAGCTCAACACTATAGTCACCGAGTCACGAACCAGTTGTTTTATTGGCTGCGATCGGGCATATAAACTGTGGTAGATGGGCACACACCTACCACGTTGGGGGAGCTACTGGTTTTATTATGCTTAGAGGCTCGACTCAGAGTCTTATAGGCATTCGCACAGCAATTAGTAAAATATGCAGACAAGAGTTAGTTACAAAGACAAGAGAGACAGGAATGGACATTCCTGGCTAAAGCCCAACTGGTTAGGTACAATGGGGCGAGTATGTCCCGTAAAACGATCGATGAGCGTCTCTCAACTATTGTATTTTTCCGATCGCAACCGACCGGAAAACGAACCCGTGACTCAGCGATTAGGAGCGTTGGAATTCAAACCAACAGATCGCGGGATCGACCCCCAGGTGTTCCACGCCTCGGTGTTGGGCATGACCGGCTGACCACGGCTAATAAGCCAGAAACGGTCATTCCAGCCTCCCTTGTCTTTGTCGGCAATGTTATTCTGCTTTTATTACGGGCCGCGGTGTGGCTACTGGCTGGGATCGAGAAAGAGCCCCCAGGAACAACGGGGCGATTGAGATCCGTAACACGATCAGTGAGCGCCCCTCTACCACCGTACATACAGTAGATGTGCTAACTCATGAAATGTCAACCAAAATTTCGAAATGCGTTCTCGTTTCGAAAAGATAAATTAAGTAGTGTTGTAAAACTAATCATGATGCAGCACAAATCTATAATGATCCAGTTACCTCAGGGTGTCGGCTTTCGAAAAAACTTATTTTCGGCCGCATGCAAGATCTATACTCTGAAAAAAAATGACTACTTATGTAGCATTCAATTTTCTCATAGATTTTCGATGCCCTTGAAAATTATTTTTCATGGAAAACATGCATAAAAATATTCATTCTTTTACTTATTCGGTAGAAAATCACGTCTTCTTCCAATTTCATACCCAAAAGAAGAGTATAATTCGGTTTTAAAAAACTTTTCTAATTCCCGAATAATTTTGAACCCGACCTGCTGTTACACTTGCATTCAGGGTTTCAAAACTACAAGCTGTATATTTTCCGTGTATGGAAACCATGCATTTCTCTACGGTGTTAAGAGGAGACCATATGAGGTTCATAAAATTAAGCAGTGGATTTGAGCACTATTGTTAACTTTACAAGCGTCATTCGTAAATGCAGATACATGACGTTTCATGAACGGCCATTTAACGGTATTAAAAAATCTCACAATTAGAAAATTTTTTAAAACCGAATTATACTCTTCTTTTGGGTATGAAATTTGAAGAAGACGTGATTTTCTACCGAATAAGTAAAAGAATGAATATTTTTATGCATGTTTTCCATGAAATATAATTTTCAAGGGCATCGAAAATCTATGAGAAAATTGAATGCTACATAAGTAGTCTTTTTTGCAGAGTATAGATCTAGCATGCGGTCGAAAATAAGTTCTTTCGAAAACCGAAACCCTGAGGTAACTGGATCATTATAGATTTGTGCTGCATCATGATTAGTTTTACAACACTACTTAATTTATCTTTTCGAAACGAGAACGCATTTCGAAATTTTGGTTGACATTTCATGAGTTAGCACATCTACTGTATATGCATGAAGATTCAAGGTCCAGATATATTATCATGTCTGTCGTTTTTCGAGGAAGACGCGGAAGAGAAAACGATTTCATGGACCAAGTTGTATCTATAATGGCGTTTCGGAAACTTTCTCGTTTCCATCATAAGAGTCGGTTGCTGGCGCTCCCTGCTGGCCTTGATTTCTTTAGCCTTGACACCTGCCCCGTATTATAACCGTGCTGAACGTACGTCCGTACGTACGTGAATACGTACGGACGTACCAGCGAGGCCAAAAACGCCGCGCCTGTGCAACAACGATCGATCAGTATGTCGTCCGACGAGGGGGATGTGGACGAGTACGCCAACGCAGCAGCAAGCACAACAGCCGCGAGGGGGACGCAAGGCACGCATGTCCACCAATGGTTGGGATCAAAGAGGCCATAATCGGCCATCAGCAAACAGGCTAACCAACGTACGTTCGTTCAGCACGGTTATAACAGGGGGCAGGCGGCAGGGCTAAAGAATTCAAGGCCAGCAGGGAGGGCCAGCAAACGAATCTTATGATGCAAACGAGAAAGTTTCTGAATCGTCAGCATAAATACACCTTGGTCCATGAAATCGCTTTCTCTTCTTCGTCTTTCTTCCTTCCTTCCATATCAACACCTGGGGTGAGCAGTTTCCCCTTTATCCATATATGTATGTATATGCCGCAAATGCAGTTGCGTGCGATTTTTCCTTAACTGAACGAAAATTATTGCAATGAGCCAGGGGACAGAATAGCTTAACTCTATTATCTTAGGCAGATGTTCGCCTCCAACGGATATCCCGGCAATTTTATAGAACGCAGAGGGCAGTGAAAACTAATTTCATGGACCGAGATGAGACAGCCGAAAGTATGGCAGGCACTACCATATAATGAGAACGTATCCAAGGCAGTTATTCATTTCTTACTACCACCGGGGGTTAGCTACATCCACAGGCCTGAGGCGAACGTCTGGTCATGAAGCCTAAGGCTCTTTTTCGCGAGACAAAACTGCCAGCGTCGTCTACCTTGAACAGTACAGTTTTGTTAGGCGAGCTACGCTGGAGAGACTGACAAACGTCTGCAGATTCGCATGATTAAACACGCAAGAGCAATGAGAAGGATGGAATAGCTAGCGTTGGTGGCGAAAAAGTTGCCCATAATACTAGCAGCTGAGCGGCTGATGACGGAATTATAAATTGAATTGCAAGGCTTGATGGGACGAGTGAGTCTCGTAGCGCGATCGGTGAGAGTCCCCTGTCATTGTTAATATACCCGATCTCGACCGACGAGACAACAGACCAATGGCATAGGGGTTAGGGAGTTCAACTTCTAACCAACAGGCCGCGTGCTCGAGACTCAGGGGTTGCAAACCTTGCGGTTGGGTATGACTGACTGACGACGGCTAATAGGCCAGAAATGGCCATTCCAGTCTCCCTTGTCTTTATCCGTAATAACATACTGCCTATGTCATGCGCCGCTGCGCGGCTGCTGGTTGGGCTCGAGAGAGAGCGCTTAAGGCACAACGGAACGAGTGAGTTCCGTATGAACGATCGGTGAGCGCCCACTACCATTATATATATGTTGATATATATAAAGCTGTATCCCTCTCTAGCTATTTGTGGGGAAATTTTTTTTTTATATTTCGCGCCAAAAGCACAACTGCCTGTCTTTCATCAAAAGTATGTGCTCAATCTGTAAGGCGGCTGCACAGTGAATATGGATTCAGGGAATTGGGCCCTAAAATAGTTCTCTACCTAAGTAATTTTATTGTCATGAAATAGAAGTCAGTTAGCGAATAAGCAGGGATGCAAGTAAATGTTCGTCACATGTAATCACCACCAAATGTATTCAGTAGTCGAGAAGTATATAAAGTATTACTGGCTTCTGCAAATTTAAAGGACTGATGTCTTTGAAGCGCAAATGTGAAAGACTAACGGTAACGCCGGTTATAAAAGAACTATGCAGAAAAGGGTATAATGAACGTTTAAAAGTTACACCTCCACGTGGACTGATTAAGTCTGCAAATAAATTCCCACGCAAAGGATTTAAACTCTTTATTTGAACCACACCTTTTCAGATTTTCAATAAAGTTCCAACTAAATTTTGTCTGACCACACCTTACATGAGGAGGAGGATCGAACACATCCTGAACCATTGTCTCTCCTTTAAACAAAAAATTATAAATCCGGCAAATAACATGAATTGGCGTAGAAAGGAAGAAAGTCGCTTTCGATCCCTGAGGAGAAGAAACGTTCCACATGCTGCACCATGCAAAGATTTCACTCAAAAAAACTTCCTTCCACCTGCAATCAAAGCTACATGTTGACCGAAAAATCTTAAAAAAGACAATTAACGACTACGAGCGAAGTTTTTCCAAAATTCCAAACCAAGTAAACAGAATCGGTAATACTACCTGAAAAGTATGATTAGTTAAAGGTCTGAGTAAAAATAAAGATGTTATTTCTCAACTGCAAGGGTTCTCTTGTCTTTGTAAGCACTTGGGCTTGAGGGTAAGTGCCGACTGAAAATGAAATAAAGTTCCCCTAAACAATACACCACCAGAACCGTCATCTCACGTGTTTTAAGGGTACTTGAAAACTTGTGTGAAAGCTTTGGTTGATATGGTAAAAATTTCGAACATTTTAAGTAATTAGCTCACCGATTTCTACTCACTGCACGACGGCCTACGGACGATTATGTTTTGCCTTGAAAGTCCAGCCTTTAAGTCACACTGACGCCTGCTTTGCAACAAAATTTATTTGGCAAACAGCACCCAGGGGGGCTTGGGAAGATCCATGACCCGCCTAGCGGGAATGAGCATCCTGGCAGATTTATTGCAAGGAATAATATCGAGAAACAGGCAAAACCTGCCACATCAAACGCACAAAATAAAACTCAGCTTTCAAAGTCTCCTTTTTAGGGGATGAGGAAACTGGTCCCCTAAAAAATACTTTTACAAAGCTGTCTAGAGAACCCTCTCCCCCCTTCAGTAGCGGAGCTCCAGCTATCATCCTCTACCAAGCTATTTCACACAGAGAAGGTGAAGATAGGCTGCCATCCCAGACTACCTCAATGTTTATTTACTTTTTCAAGAACAGGTTATACTGACCGCACGAGTCGGCGCATGTCCAAAAAATATGGAAACATTTTGCAGGCGTGGTTATTAACAAGCGAAATTAGGAGCAGTTGTTGATGACGGATATCGTGACGACCCAAGAAAAGCTCTCCTTGTGATTTATAAGGTCTCCTCAAGCTACTTAGACCACGGGTCCTGCGCCCGTTAGCAACAGCAGAAGCGGCTGCCATCAGGTTAGGCAGACCGGTTATGTGCGCACAGGAGTACCTCGTGCAAATTTTGTGATTACTGTGACAAAGGGCCGGTCAATTGTATGCATTTCCCCGCGCCCTTCGGCTCTCTTTTCCACCCTGACACGGCTCTCCAGAGCCCTCACATTCTCTTATTACCCTCTCCTCCATATTTCTACATGCCACCTGTGTGTTAAGACAAACGTTAAGCGATTTCTCAAATCACTGGCATGTTTCATTCAGCTCCGTCCCCATATAAATAGACTGGTCTCAAGAGAATTTATCAAAAGCAAACGCGCGCTCGCCAACTGATCTGCTATGTCATTCAATTGGCATTTTTGCAACAATGAAACTGTAAATACGCGAAAATAATAACGATCGAAGCAGACGTGAAGTAGGTCTGTGTCCTGGCCTACAGCCCTCCAGTCGCGTTTGTAATGTCCAAAGTGTTCGATTTGAACCTCCGATCTTCGGGTCGTATCATAACTAAATGACGAGGAAAAATGAGCAATAAATAGCTATTTCAGTATTCTTTTGCTCTGTCGGAAGCGTATGAAATCTTTCCAGAGGCAGCTGCACTGGAAACATGAACAAAATCCTGGAGCACTTACTGATATATACGAGTTCCACACGGTGTTTTATTGCTTTTTCGACTTGTAAACTCTGCATAACCACTGTAATTTAGTACAGATCAGCCCTGTGCAAATTTAATAACATTTGCTTACTTACAACAGCGTTACATACCCGATAAACATAAGCAAAAGTTAGGTTATTTCAAAAAAGGACTGTTTGTCACTATACAGCAATGCACGCACAAGTCATCGTGCCCGCTCTCACCCTGCGGTAGAGCACACGGAAAGTATTGTCGGCAACGACAGTCGAACTATCATAAATATTTCCCAAACAGTTATAATTGACCGGTCGTAGATCATAACGCTAAGGGACATTGGACCATGGAACTCCTGAAGTTTGACAGAAACTAAGATTAAGTCATCGCGACTAATCAACTGGCGAGATCTCTAAAAAACGCATGTCGACTTTTTGGTTTTTAACAGTTTGTCACTTTTCCAGGAAAAGCTAAGGTATTTAAGGTCTTTTAAATGGCAGTTATTCAGTGGACCCCACAGTGTGATAGACGCTAGACGATCAGTTGTGCCTGAATTCGTAAATGGTGATTGCAGGAATACGCAATGTCCACTGCACCATTTCCTCATTCACTCGTCATTGCCCGGTGGCAAGACAGAGTCAAGAAGACCGGAGGCGGGATCGGAGCCCTGGCTGACAAAGCTAAGCGAACCGTCTACGCGTGCCACACGCAAACTGCTCCTGCACACTTCCACACAAGAAGGAACGTTTTAGGCAGGCCGCATATGCCAAACGCATGGATGTATTTAGATGTCGTTTATGTTGCTGTGGAGAGATTCCTTCAAAGGCACATGGCTAACTCAATACGTAGACGTTTTTGGAAATCATTCTATCCGTCGCTGTCTTGTCTACACCCTCATTGTAGTGGGGTGTATTAATTATATGAGCACATATTTCCTTAGGTTGGAGAGGTTTATTCGCAAATAAGTATGCAAGAGAAGTAGGTGGCTATTTGCGAAGCACTGACAAAGAAAAAAGTGCAAAACTTTTATAGGGGCGAACATTAATTTGTGCACGTTAATAATACCCGTCCTACCCGAAGGTGTAACTTGCCAGATTATCTGAAGGTTCAGGGAATAGAAAAATATTTTCAAAGCAATCTTGCACAGAACACTAAATCAAGTTAGACATGTTTACACCTGAAGACCAAATAGTAGATAATGCAAGTTGTGCTCAGTCCGAAGTGCAAGATAACCAGTTCTTAAGACTCCATTCAAGTAAAATTGATGACATGCAAATACGGTCTTCTCGTGGATGGCTCTCAAGCATATTAAGTGGCAAAAACAAGGTGCAGCGTTCTTTAAAACTCTTATTTATGAAATTCGAAAAGAAAGACTAACCTGATTTACCTGTTTAAACCTGTGCAGAAGAAAAACCTAATTAACCTTTAAAGGGTTGAATGTGTGTAGTGGCATCTTGAGCATTTCTGAGCTGCGTACTTAATCCGCTTTGCAAAATGTTCGGCTGCATTCAATCGAATAAAAATCTTTTATAACCGACCCATTCTACATCTCTGCCATGCGGGTGCTTGAAAGAGTATCAGAAGTAGTTACCAGTCTGACGGTGAAACAGGGAAATAAGAGCGATCTTGGTACGTCCCCGCATCTCTGAAGAGCTGAGTCCATCGTTTTATGAGTAATCAAGCACTTTGAGTTTGACGCCAAAATTCCGTTGTGAAAATCCCAAGCGTGTTTATTTGGCTCAACGGTATTGTGGGTAGTCAGAAGAATGTTTTACTTTATGTGCTCTGGTCGTTTTTATCTAAGGGTCTCGGGTTAATTTTGTAATTATATCGCCATTTTCTCTTGCCATTAACCTCCACGCATGGAGTTGCGAATTTGCACAAAGTGGTCCGGGTTGTTCTTATTTGTTCGTTCACAAAACATTATGTCGCTTAACACTGATTACATCATACAGTTTTGCAAGGAAATAAAGACACGCGTGCGCGGCGCAGTTCAGTTTTCCAGTAGTCTGTTTTTTCACTCTGTTTGGAGCAGTGGTATTTTAATTGCTTCCGTTTGAATATGTTGGGTTTCTCGAAATATTAAAGTTATCTTGCCACTTGTTTTGCATCACGTGCTTAGACCATTTGGTAAACAGTCTTCAGCACATGTTTTCGATAACTCTTGCCATCCGAAACAGTGCATATGTAATTATTCAGATTTGTTGCTTAAGCAGCTGCTGCATGGAACACTACCACTTGTCCACTTTTTTGTTACATCACTTAATGCTCGTCGTGTAGACCCAAAAGTTTAGCTTGATAACATCTTACGACATGACAGAAACCAGCACGGAAGACTAGGATACATGAAATCCACTGTTGTTAAAAGTTGCTGCTGACATCTAGATCAAAGTTTACGGAATGAATGCCAAAGAACTAACTGTTGTTATAAGTTAAAGCAATTGAACCAAAATTTGTCTTAATTGCAAAAAGTGACAAGGGTTCTGGGATTGTACCAATGAATGGTGGTGACTACGTTTTAGAAGTGAAAGCGACTTTGGAAGATAAAATAGGGAAAAGTCAAACAATGGATGTTCGAGAAGAACTAAGAGGCTTTCCAAAACAGCTTGTGGGGTTCTGAAGGATTAAGGTAAAGTATGACTGGACACCTCAGTCGCATGGGCTGCACAGGCTATTATGAGCTAACAAATCTGCTATCCCAATCCGGTCAGTGCTAAACATGAAGACCTGACCAAACCATTCTATTGTGAAGTTATTGGTTTGAAGATCGGGCCTCCCTCAAACGAAAAATCTTTTCCTTACCTTGAAGGCAAATTTATCAGTGAAAAGAGGACAATAATGCGACCAATGGGACGGTAGCTTTATTAGTCGGAGCTTACGAACTCGAGCAGGACTGTTGGAGTGCAAAAACGTGTAAACATTTATAAAATCGTCCCGTAAGTGGGGGGGGGGGGTGGGTAAACGTCCGTGGCTAGGCCTAGTCTGCGTCGCCCCCTGACTCACATTGGCCCCACGGCGTGGTGACGGCGATTGTATTCGGTGGCAATGTGAGCCACGCCGACTGACTGCGTGGGCGGAACAGGTAATAACACGAAGGATAGGTGGATAGGTCTATTGATGGAGTTGGTCTCTGACACCCACGCCTCCAAAACTTCAGGCACCGTCTTGTTGCCGGCCCGCGCCAGTATCCACATGCTGGCGTAGTCGAAAACATGACCTTTCTTCAGCGTGTGCCTGCAATTTGAGACGGTGGGTCGCCTCTCCGAACGGCCTGCTTTGCTCGAGTATTCGCAAGCTGAAGAGTCGTCCTGCTTGCCCTGTATAATGGCAAGGACAGTTATGGCAAGAGATTTGATAAACTACGCCCGACTGATCACCTGCGCCCAGCCGTTCCTTCATCTTCATGATTCTGGTAAGCACGGTAGCAGCCAGACGATGGACCATGCCCACACCTAACTCTGTGGCAATGCCTTCCGTAGCCTCGGGCACATTGTTTATGTTTGGTAGCGCACGCCAAATCATTGATGCGGGCGCGTACGTATGCAGCAGCAGATTAAATTCTTTGGGTAGTCATTTTTTTCTAATTTGTTCCTGAGGTGTCCTAGTTCTTGCACGCCTTCTTCGGGCCCTCTACGGTACTTTTTTGCCCGGTCCAAGAGCGCACAAACACAGCTCGTTTGTGCACCACTATGATTGCTAAGGACCTGGGTTATGTTAGTCGCCATTCAATACAATGTAGAGTTAAGTTTACCATCAGGTCTGCGCATGACGAGCACGTTATGGAAAGGTTATTTCTCGACCTCCTCTACTCTTTTAAATTAATTGTCGAGGAAGATGCCGTTAAGCAGATCTTGAAAAACCGACAGCCTGCCCCTCTTAATAATGATGAATATATCGTCCACTTATCGGCGCCGCGACATAGGTTCGTAGGGCTTTCTAACTCTTGTAGGAAATACTCCGCTATTAGGCTGGATATTGGCGGACCCATGGGTATTCTCTTGATCTGTTCGTATGTCCTGCCGTTGGAGGTGAAAAAGGTTAATTTGCAGAATGTGAAGCGTTGCAGTAGGTGTTGGATTGTTGAGTGCCTCATCGTTTCGTCATACTTCTCTTCGAACTGCATGCACTCCAAAACGCGCGCAAAGTAGCGTGGAGTGGACGTGAGTCGTGAGACAACATTGAAGGAAATCATAATTTGGTCGGGTCAAATAGTTTTTCTCCAAATTCCGGCAAGGAACTTGGAGGCCAAAAAAGTTGGGTTTTTGGCCATACATTTGGCTAGACTGTACGTAGGGATGCCTTTTAGATCAATAGTTGACTGCAGGGAACGTTGGATTTGTTGATTTTCGGTAGTCCATAGAACCTGACCAGAAATGTATCGGCCGGCTTCGTCTGTCGCCATTTGTCAAGCGAGATTACATTGTTGCACCTGAGAAGGCTTAGGAGTCCGGACAGCTGGCCGATCATTGATTTGGCTTATGCGGGAGCCGTAGGCTTGTAGGATTGTCGGCTGTCAAGATGAATTTGTGCCTTCTCATTGGTATCAATATGGTTCATCACGAAGATCGCTCTTCCTTTGTCAGAAGGTGGCACTTCAAATCTTTGTCGACTTCTAATTTCTTCATCGCTTCTATCTCTTCGGACGATACATTGCTAGACTGCACGTTTATTATCAGGAGAGAATTGACCTTTTGACGCACAGCGTGTTTAGCCTTATCGGCTGCGTTAGTTCGTACTAACATGGCTAATCCTGTTCAAGCGTTTATTGTGAACCGGGGGATGCGGTGATACGCCTAGGTGCGGGTCCGGCCTTGTCACCCACCTGCGCCCTCTCCCGCCATCGGTCTTCTTGACTATTAATTGACACCCAGCTTAGGCAGGGGAGGAGAAGGTGCGATAGATGCTGTGCAATCTTGTAATCGCTATAAACTAATGCACGTATAAGTCACCGTGTCCGCTCTCAGCTTGGTGTGGAGCGCACGGTAGACATCATCGGTAACGACGGTCGTACATGGTCGAACTGTCATTTACATTGTCTCAGGGGTAGCAGTGAAGTCGGCTGGCGTTGTATCATCAGTGCTAAAATTGACCTCATGTCTCAACACTCTAAGTTCTGGTTCTCTTAACTGCTTCGACGCCAAGTTATGTACCACATTTGTATTGGTACTGGCCTTGGGTTTAAATTTAACGAACTGTCATTTGCCTGCGAAAGCTTTGTATAACGCTACTACCCAATCCCATATTCCTGGAGTTTTGTAATGAAAACTCTTCGGCGTTAGTTCGTCGCGAACGCATTTATATAGAAAGCGCAGTTGTTCATGGGTTTCCTCCTCTCGTATAGAGAATGCCTCCCAGCTGCAAACTGGGCGGAAGGCATCACGCGCGAACTTCTCATGAATTGAAAAGAATGTGCTCCTACTAGGTTCCTGTTGAAAAGAAGACAAAGGCGGGATCACTGGCAAAGTAGTTTTATTAGCGTTTATTACATATAATCAAACTCAGGCAAAATGCCGGTTTTGTCGTCATGTGTGTTTTTACTGCTCTCGAACGCTCCTCTGAATAATACTTGGTAAGTTATGGAAATATATAGAAGATACGAGCTGCGGTATTTCAAAGTTGATAGGTACAGCAAAATAATTACTCTTAGGGGTGCACTTTCAAGGTGCTGTATTAATTAAATGGACGTTTTTATATGCGAACAGACGTGGTTTTCTTGACATCAGCATCGGGACCACTTTTAGTCAATACTTTCATTTTTTAGCTTAAGTGTCTTAAACTAAAGAGCTCACCTATGAAATGAATTACCGTGAGCAGTACGCCCCTGGCATCCTTGTTGTAGTAACCAACAAATCAAATTCAAATTAAATAATACCAGCCACCCGTACATAAATTTTACGTTAAGGATGTAAGGAAGCAATAAAAATTTTTTCCGGATTTATGGCTAACAAAATAGGACGATAACATAGTTTCCTCGGAACAAAAATTAAATTTGCTGAGATGCTTGGCCATGAGAACAAGATGGATCGGCTCTTTGGGCGCCCTAGCGAAGGGCTGGCAGGGATACAATTTCATTCTAGAACCTTCGAGGGTTGGACGTTTTATATTTCAAAACACAGAAGCGCGTACACTAAACATTAACGTACCCATAATGGAAGATGAAAACTGGTTTTCTTGAACACAGCAAAATTAAGGCCTACGTCGAATTAGCGGAACTCAAGTTGTCCATAGCTTTTTTCAGAACATTTCCGGCTGCTCAAAGGAGGCTGGTTTTAACAAACAGTCGACACCTGCCTATCGAAAATAGAGGATGTCGAACTTTTCAGACCCCGTCCGAGTACGTCCCACATTTACATGTTCTGTGCACAAGGATAGATTGAACGGTTTGAAAGTTTACAAGAGAAGTTTGGGGAAACCTGTTGACTTAGTTACAATAAAGGTGATGGCAAGCTGATTTTTAAACCCTATCTTATAACCTTCCGAATGTTCTCTTCTGGTGTCCCATCTACCACTTGATCCTCACAGAATCACTACTTAAGGGTATTCTGTCCCCAGCAGATGCATAGCTATAGGCGTAAAGAACCATCTTCTGTGAGAAGAAAGCAGTTGCACGGACTGAATTTCTACCCTGAACCGATGCCCACGTGACACAGTCCTCGTGAGAGTTTCTCCTCCCTCTTTGCCTCAAGATTTATGATCCATGTTAGACTCGGGTATATGGATAGCATCCCTTTACTCCCAGGTCGCATCCTCTCCAGTTGTCCACACCTTCCAGCCCACAGTGATAAAATGAATTCGAAGTTCGTCTGAGCGCTGTTATCTACCCCAAACGATCTCGCCTACGCCTATGTAACTGCGCATATCCAATGAGGTTGCGGAAAACTATCATTTGTCCGTTTTTGAGTAAACCACTGAATGCACATTTATGCAAATCTTATGGTACTAATTATCAGACTATTTCTCATCTACTACAGACTGATTAATGGCACTGGAGTTCCGGCGTGCACCCTGAAAAACTGACTATCTCTATATGTATATGTGTGTGATAAACAAAATTTTAACGAGGTTCACTATCAACATCTCTTGTAAAGATTGTCTCGTGACAATGAACTGTAGCTGAGACTGAAAAACCAAACAAAAGTCTGTCACGCGTCTCACACATGGTCGAGTCTCTACTGCGCGTGCACTCGAATTCACTAACGGGGTCTCGGCTTTTACATCGATTTAAATGACATAACGTCACCAGGATGAATAGGCCGTTAGCTAGCCACTATAAATACGGATGTTCAGTCCTCTTAACATGTTGTCGAACATTACTGTGGGTCAAGGTCTAGTTACAGTGGAATAAGAAACTAATCAGCCCTGACCGCCTACGAGATTTTCTGTTGTTTTCTCGTTTGTTAACCCATTATTCAGCGTGTTGTGTACGATTTCCTAAAGCCGTAGGAGAAAGACGGGTACCGGGACAGGACGAGGGAAAAGTAATCCCCAGTTCCACTAACGTGTTTAATGTTGATCACTAGTGTGCTGCTTGCAATTACATGGCAGATAGTGATCATGCTTGATTAATTCAGCCAAGAGAGTATTGAACAGGTTATCGATCTGCGAGCGAAATTTGCTACAGTCTGTCTGCAGCTGTGGCGACAAGGGTGATCGATGTGGTAATTTCTACCTTAATGTATTACTGGCAATCATATTTTTCACAACTTCGGTCCCAAAGACCTCATATTCAAACGCCGTTCTAGCGAAAACGTAGTCCGACGGTCTGTCATCTGCGTCTCGATGAGTGGCCAACCAAATCCACGTTATGTCCAGCTGATAAATGGGTCAGAAAGTGACATCATGCATCCTCTTAGTCTGAGTAACGTAACTTCACGACTCCCGATAGTTTTTTACTGTCACCTCCCATCAGGCCATAAAACGAAGAACTGCGACAAAAGAAGAGTCCGCCTTCGGGGTTATGATTGGGATTGACTTTACTTAACGTTAAATCGATTTAATGGATGTGAAAAGTCGATTAAATTCAACTTTTTTTAAATTTCCAAAACTCCTGCATTTGCGCAGATGAGAAATATTTTCTGAATGATGAAAAAAGTCAGTTGGTTAGCGTTATGATTTTCTTATTTTTTAATAGTGACTGTGCAGCTGCAGTGGACTTCGATCAAGCCAGTGAGAGATCTTGTTGCGGGTGAACGCTTATTGAAAGGAGACGCGTCTTTCTGTGGTCTTGTTCGAGCTTAGCGCAGCTTAAACGCGGTAGTACCGCTTTTACGAATTGATCGATAGAACATTACTAAGGTTGCACGTAAACTGCTCCAGAATTCTCTGTCGCTGTGGTAAAAAATGTGTTTTAACTCTGCCCACTTTGAAAGTACCTGCATTTGTACGCTTCTACCTGTTATTCAAACGCTTTTGAATGTTATATAGGCAAAAAGGCATACTTTAAAGGCAAGTGCATTACATTTTACATTGTTTCATTTTTACATTGTTTCATTTCAGTCTGCAGCGGGTGTTGCGATAGTACTTAATTCGTACTGACATATCTTGAGTCAAGAGAAGAATGGACATGAGTTATATATCCATATAAGTGCCGCCCTAAAGGTTTTGTATGCAGTTTGTCCACGTTTGATCAAAGGCTGAAAACACAAAAATGTAAATAGAGGGAATGCTTGATAACTGAGGATTTCGCAGAATAACGTCAGAAGCTTAGAAGTTGAGATTTATTGCTGGTAAAACAGGGGAGACGGAAAAGCCAGTTCAGTTGTCAGAGGCCTTACCATGCGGTTTAAAGGCCAAACGGAGAGTCACAAAAAGTGGAGATAGTTGAATGTCGCTATCTTAAAGTAGAAAAACACAGTTATGGATAAAAGGTTGTGGTCTTTAAAACTGCCTTTGACTCATTTTCCTCATGTTACCATCAATCAGAATTCATTGCAAGTTCGCACACACGGTAGTTGTTCTCCCTTTTATTAGGAATGTGTTTTGACGTATCGCATTGTCTTTTAAGACTTTGTCACAGCTGGATAAAACAGACTTGATCAAATTCAAATTCGTTTTAAGGTCGAATCCCCTTTGTCTGAACAAGTTATTTTAAAAGGTTATTGTAGCAGATGCCGATACTCAAGTTCATTCGAGCTAGCCATCAGGGAAATTAAAAGTATTTGAGAAGTGAAAGACTACAGCAAAATATTTAAATATAAAAGATGCAGGAATTGAGTTCGTTAACTGCAGCCCAATACTGCGGCGGTGTTCGGGGAACTTCATAAAGTGGCTAAAGTGATTGTATAAACGTAACCTGTTTTAACTGCAACACTCTTTCGTCCGGTTCTGATGAAGGTGTCGTAGTTAGGACCCTTGCTTGACTGCCATGACTCACATTTACCTTTTCAGCGCTTCTTCGTTGTCGTTTGTAGCATCAAAATGTAATTGTGTGAATACAGGTGCTGCGAATCTTTGTGGTTTTGAAAGTGTTACTCTGTCAGGCAACAGCCCGGCTGTATTTTATTGGAAGCACGCAGAAGTCAAGTTAATCATGCAGACATAATGAGCGAGGTTAATGTTTGGTCAAACTGCACTTGCAATCAAACAGACTTTACCGAATCAACAGAAAACTGCAGTGGATTTCAGAATGGCTAAAACAAAAGTCATCTATTCGAACCCAAAATTATAGCTAAATGATTCATGGAAAAGGTTACTGTTAAAGTTGAACGAGATCAAGATGGCCATATACAGCTTATCTGTCGTCACAGGTCGGTTATACCTGCACCCCTCGCAGAGAAGGTCGTTGGCTCTTTGGTGATTTAACGCTTTAATCTGAATTCTCCGCCACATATCATCCCGGAAACGGCATGAAGTATGAAAAACAGTTCCGTGTGAACTGCATTAATTTTATTTTCTGACAAAATTTGATTGCATGGACCCAATGGAATCTGAGGTTTAAGGTAGCTACCTTTGACTATACAGTGCGTGACCGATCTCATGAAATATTAGCCAAAATTCTGGAATGCGTTTCCGATTGGGAAGGATTACTTAAGTGGGGCTGGCAGAATGATATTACCGAAAAAGACAAGAAATGGCCATTCCAGTCTCCCTGGTCTTTATCGGTAATATAATTCTGCCTATATCATGCGCAGCTGTGCAGCTGCTGGTTGGGCTCGAGAGAGAGTTCATAGGGCACAACGGAACGAGTGAGTTCCGTAAGAACGATCGGTGAGCGCCTCATATCATTACGTGGGGTCGTTATACCGATTATCATACAACATAACCCTATTACTCTTCGGACTCGCCAGGATGTCGGCATTTAAAGCATTTATTTTGACCTCCTGCAGATACCACGCTCGGTAAAAAATGACCACCGAAGTAGCATGCATTTTTCCTATTAATTTTCGATGGTCTAATGAATTCAAATATCTTTTACAGAGAACATAAACAAAATGCGCTTTATTTTGCTCATTTGGTAGGCAATCATAGTGTCTTCATATTTAATGCCAAAAGAAATTGTGTAGTAAGGTTTTAAAATGGTTTCCCAAATCATGAATAATTTTCAGCCTGATCTGCCATTGCATTAGCGTTAAGTAATTTCAGTCTACAAGATGCGTCCTTGCCGCGGAAGGAGAATCACATGTTCCTTTATGTCCTTAAGAAGATACCATATAGAGCTCAAGAAGTTTTGCAATGGATCCAGACTGTGCTGTACATTTTATGAGGAGCATTATTAAACGGACACGTGAGGTCTTGCATGCACTGACATCGCATGGTCTTAAGAATCTCATAATAAAAAATGTATTTAAAACCTAACTACAGACTTTCTTCTGGCATAAAATATGAAGAGAATGTGATTTCCTACCAAACGAACAAAAGAAAGCATATTTTGTTTATGGTCTTTGTAAAAGATTTTTGAATTTATAAAACCATCGAAAATCAAAGCGCATGCTACATACGTGGTCATTTCTTACCGAGTGTGGTGTCTGCACGAGGTCAAAACGAAGTGCATTCAGAAGCCGACATTCTTGCGAGTTTGAAATGTTATAGGATTATGCTGAATCATAATCCGTATAACAGCCCCACTTAAGTAATCCTTCCCAATCGAAAACGCATTCCAAAATTTTGGCTAACATTTCATTAGATCGGTCACGCACTGTATATGGAGGCATCAGTGCGGTCTTAAATCCGAAAAAATTACTGGGGTATAGATCATGAACGTTTTCAGTTTAAAGTTCCTAAGGAAGCGTGCTTTGCTAAATTTTATGCAGCTGAAGGTCATTTAATTGGTAAGATGTCTGCATTTTAACGAAGTGTTCGCTTACGCACTCCGTTTTTTTTAAAAAAACAGACCCATCACGCGAGTGCACTTTCCGACTGCGGCCAGTTGCTGTCGGGTGACCCAGTGCTTAACGTTGACATGAACAAAACCATTGTCTAAACATGTGAACCACATGGTGTAAAACCCTTTAAGACGCGTCAATAATGGAAATTTTATACTTCTATCGAACTCGCACAGATGGCAAATCACCTGTCGTAAACTCCAGTTTGTTTACTTCATCACAAGAAGGTGCACGAATGAGACCTGCAAACCCGTAGTGTTTCGCTTTCTGCGCGTTTCTGTTTTTCAGAAGTGCCTGCTTATGACCTCGCCCTGAGGATTTTGAATCTCAACAATGGTTCTAGATAAAGGACGGAGAACAGTAAGCTGAAAGAAGAGGAGTGTGCCTTCAGGGATTCAACGTCACCAGCGAAAATCAAGTAGTAAAATCCGGACGGATGTGAACTGTCGTGCCAGTTCAATTTAATTGCACGCTTCATTGCACCTGCAGCTACGCAGGCAATAAGGTAGAAAACTTTGGTCATGGGCGAGGCGACTACGGACAGACTTAAGAGGGAGCGGCCCGTTAATGTGGGTTTATATACACAACGTGGAAACTGGATATCAGTTTATATATGTGAGACATTAGCAAAATGTGCAACTCGTGGCATCGCAGCGAACAGAAGTCCGAGGCATGAAATCAATGCTGACTGTAGCCTGTAAAACGACCGTAAAAACTTTTTATTTGCTTTCACTGTCTGTTTTCGGAGAATAAACTCTGAAGGATTCCACAAGCACGAACAAATAAAGCTTTAACCCTGATAATCTCGAAATATACGTTTTGCTTGTAAAACCTGCTTGTCGGATGCCTCTGACGAAAACTCCTTGGAATTTCTCTTTGTCACTTTCTAAGGCATTGATTGTTCTGAAAAAAGACTTTCGGCTTTAAAGTGCTTAAAAAGAATGTATACTGTTTTTTCTTTATTAGAACATAACTCAAGAACTTGGTGTTTCTTACATATTTACCACAAGTCATGGGCGTTATGCGTTGGGCGCAATAAAACCGACGAGGCATCAGGCAACTTAAAACAAAGCGGATTTTTTTGCTCCTCTAAATGCCAAGCCTCGTGTGAACTTAAATGCAGTAATGCGAGTTTATTTATTAGTGACTGATGAGAGAACAAGGAATTCATTAGGACTTAAGGTACACATATTTGGTCGCATGAGTTCCCATTTCCTTTTGGAATAATACTGGAAAAGATTATGAAGGCTCCTGTGTACCAGCGAATGCGTCATTCCGCCAGCATCCCCAGGTCATGACATACACTTGCTACGGTTGCCTGCGTGGTTGTAAAGGAAAACAACTGCTTCGAAGTAAACTCTTTTATTCCACTCAATGGCGTTGAAGATTGACCTCTAAATGCTACGTTTAAAACATTCCGTAACGTCTGAAAATGGCGTTACGTTATGTCTGAGAACTTGCCATACTGGATGGATGGGCTAAAAGAAGAAAGTATTATGCTGAGTTTGTTGCTGATTACAGTCGTAAATAATAAAACCTCCCTATGTCATCGTTGAACTCTATCGTAAGCCAATATAAGACTGGCCGTGAAATTGCTATTTATTAAAGTCATCGGGTCCTCACTTTCTGAGCTGAACGCTACACCTCTGGACTCCATAATGAATTAGGTGAATATTTTGTGGGAACTCCGAAATAGTGGTCGTTGATTTCTCTTCCGCGTACTAAATGAATAAGTCAACTATTAAGATTAGAGCAAGCATTTCAATGAGTAATACCAGTCTTAAAAAGAACCAGAATGTGAGGCTTTCTGGCCTTTAAGCGTACATTTACAACTGTTTTTCTTGTTCGCAAATCTGGTGATTTTCCTGGCGCGTCATGTAACCTTCGTCAAATATTACAGAGACTTTCCGTTTTGTGAATTGAAACTGACGAAACAATGTGCATCCTAACTTTACGTCTGAAAGCATAGGGGCTATCGTAAACATATGATCTCTTAGGCCTTCAACTACCGTAGCAAAGTCAGATAACATGTTTACAATCAAATTACTGAAAGACTACAGCAGGACTTACACAACCTATGCCGACTAAAATCTAAAGCTTGGTGATCATATAGTTGCAAATAACATCAGAACTCAAAGAGTTGTGCATTTTTCACAGAATTTAGGAATTTTACGGGCGACCTGGGAAAGCTGTCTTCCTTCTCATTTATATTTTGTCTGCCTTTTCATTATCTCAAGGTGTGATTGTATGCTCATGTATGAAGTAAACCATGGTTGCTATCGAATGCACAGCAAAGTGCGATCTTTTGTAAAATTTTGTCGTCTAACCCCGACATCCGTGAGCCCTTTTCGTTAGAAAGTTTGGTGCTCATCATATTTAGGCTCCAATATTAAATCTCAGAAGTCGAGGAGATCTTTTTCTTCCCTTTTTGGATGTGAGAAGGAAACATATTAGCTTTCTGCGCAGTCAGGTATGGAACTACAGTTGGACCTGCCTGGCGCAGGGGCCCAAATAATGCGTGCAACGTTCGTCCTACATGCCGACAAAGGTGACATTTGACAAACATGAAGTCAAAAGTCGTCTGTCGCTGTCTACCTCTCCCACTAATTGCAGCAGTTAAAGACAGAAAAGTCGGATTTCAGCTTGCGACCTGAGAGATTAAGTTAAAAATTTTCACTTCAGTATTTACCAGGAAATACCACGTAGTTTTCGCCACTGTCAACTAGAAATATCATGTTTCTTACCTCTTCTCTTCAAGGATGTGCACTTGTTGTGACACCAACGAACCCATTAGTAAGTTTATTGTGCGTCGGTGATTATTCTGCCAGAAAATTTAGTTCTGGCAAGGATATGATTTGTGATCGGGGTTATTTACACCGATGAGCAATTGTACTAACAGCAAATAAGAAGTCAAGTCCCGCAAACGTACGCTTTCGACTATTCATCATCAGGCCTGTTCATTGATAAAAGTGAGGGAAAAATAGCAAAAGCTAAACATCCAATAAAATTCAATATGGGAGAAAGGATTAAGGCGCATTAAGACGTCAGGGGTCAGATTCCAGTTTTGTCTGGGGCTTAGGGAGGAAGAGGGGGAGGGGAAAGAGGATTAGGAAAGTGTCTGGCGATTAGCTATCCTTGTTTCATTGCTGTAACTCGACGTGGCGGGTATGAGCACATATGCTGGGTTTGTATTTGCCCAAGGGAAGCCTTGGCGATTGTACAAGGCTGGGTTGGCTAACCATATGGCCGCTGCCTCTGCCGTCGCAAGTACAGTAGGTGGGCTAACTCATTAAATGTCAACTAAAGTTTCGAAATACGTCTTCTTTTCGAAAATATTTATTAAGTAGGATTGCAAAACTGATTATCTTGCAGAATAATTCGCTAAATATTCAGCTACCGCGGGATGCTGACTGTCGAACGAACTTCTTTTCGGCTACATACAAATCTATGCTCCGTAAAAAATGACTTCTTATGTAGCATATATTTTTCTCCCTGATTTTCGATACTTTTAAAATTGCAATTATATTTCGTATAAAACATGCATAAAATATTCACTATTTCCTGATCCGGTAGAAAATTCCGTCTCCTTCCTATTTTATACCGGAAGTAAGGGTATGATTCGGTTTTCAAAAACTTTTCCAATTTCCGAATACGTTTAAACCCGACCTGCCGTTACACTTGCATTCAAGGTTTCCGAACTACAAGTCGTATATTTTCCGCGTACGGAAAACCATACATATCTCTACGGTATTATAGGGGACAATATGGGGTTTATAAAATTTGGCGGTGGATTGAAGTCATTTTGAAAACTGTACAGGCCATATTTGTAAATGCAGACACATGACGTTTTCTGAACGGCCATTTCACGGTATTAAAATATCTCACAATTAGAAACTTTTTAAAACCTAATTATACCCTCCATTTAAGTATAAAATTGGAAGATGTAATTTTCTACCGGGTGGGCGAAAGAATGAATATTTTATGCATATTTTCTACGAAATATAGTTGAATTTTTAAGAGTGTCGAAAATCCATGCGACAAATACATGCGAACGTAGAAACCTAACTTACAAAATGTCTTCGGGAGTTGAAAGACAAAGGGTTTCTTAGTAAAAAAGAGTTCGAAGCTCTTAAACCCACAGACACAATACTCCCAAGGATAAGTGGTCTGCCAAAGATTCATAAACCAGACATTCCGATGCGGCCGATATCAGACATGGATAATTCCCCCTATCATGCAACTGCTAGGTGGCTGGCAGAAAGGTTTAAGCCGATTCGACGCAGAATAACGCCACACATTTTACCTGAATTCGTCGGTTCCATAAAACATAAAAATTGTAATGGGAAGGCAATGCTGTCCCTAGACATCGCGTCTTCTCAATAACATTTCTCGCACTAAAACGATAGAGTTTTTATGAGACGAGATTGTAAGGCTGGATGTCTAATCTGAATGCCAGTTAAAACCCAAAAGACTTGTTTTTTCGTTATATGCTAAATGCCCAATTCAGACTCGATGATCACCTTTACCGCCAGATCGACGGCGTTGCGATGGGATCACCCCTTTTGCCGGTATTAGCTGATGTCTTAATGAGAAAACTAGAGAAAACCCAGCTCTGACAAATTGAGGAAGGACTTTTATTCGATACGTTGATGACATTTCCGCAATAACGGATGAAAAGCTTGATTTGAGTACCCTCCTGTATAAAGTAAATAAGGCTTAACCAGCACCAACGTTCACCTTGAAAAAAAGAACAGGGAGTTCCTCCCCTTTCTGGATTCCCTACTTACTCGTATGCCGGATTTAACAATTAGCATAAGTGTATTTCACAAGAAAACATGGACAGGGCAATAAACTTAGTCAGGAACGGAGTTTGTTCCACTGCCCCACCAACCGGGCTAAGAGAATATGCACTCCAAATAGGCTTGAGAACGAGCTCGCCATTTTACGAAACACTAAGAGAAAATGGTTACGCTGAGAAGTTTATCAACGAATATATGGAAGAGTGCCCTGCAAAATCTGATGTTCCGAGGGGTGGGAAGAATAAATTATTTGTCGTACTGCCATTTCGAGGGGATATGGCGAGCGAACTCCTACATCGTCGCTTAAACGCACCCAGCCGCTAAGATAAGACTAGTTTTTACAAGCGCTCAGTTTATCCGCCTTGAAGGTGTGGCGGTCAAGGATGTGAGATCAACTTAAACCACGCACAATAAGTTCGTTTCGTCTACTGTCCGAAGTCAGGGAGCTGTGAGGACTAGTTTATTCTGTACACAGGGCAGGCTGCCGTAAGTTGGCGTAAGTTGCAACAGAGAAAAGCGTCCGTTCACGGAGACCGTCAGTCGCGGTGTGTAGTTTACGCGGGAGTGAAAGTCTGTGTCAGTAGGTGGGGGTGATTAGTTGGATGCTGGTCATGAGATTGGGCGGATTAGGGGAGGCATAATTACAGGGGCTCACGGGTATCAAGCCAGGTCGTCCGACGCGCATGAGGTGATAATTGTTTGTGGGGGGGTAGCCGGGGGTCACTGCAGCTGGACAGGAGGGGGGGTCCAGTTATAATCGGCGGGGGTGCTTGTGTGTCAGCGGCCTGGCAACGATTGTCGCGGCCATCGACCGACAAAACGGAGCCGGAGAAAAGGAGAACTGGAGCGGCTGCTACAAAGGTAAGGATAGATTGCCTTTTCAGACCTCTTTAATGTGCATCTGCGCCTTCACTTGCTCTTGTGTAGCAGGTTATATTGGTCAAACAACTAGGCGTCTACCTACGCGAACACGATAGCACCACCCTGCCTGGCTAAATCAAGGTGGGGAAAAGTCCATCTCAAGCTCAACTGTGGCTCACTTGGTTGACATCGGCCACAGTGTAGACGTCAACCAAGCATTCCGAGTCATCTATAAAGTGTCGGCAAAACACTCCAAGAGCCTGCGCCAGCGAATACTTGCGACAGCAGAAACGGTGGCCACACGGTTAGCCAACCCAGTCTTGGGCTCAGCATACATGTTCATACCCGCCACACCCGGTTACAGCAATGAAACAGGGACAGCTAACTGCCAATCGATTTCCCAATCCCCTTCCCCCTCCCACTCCTCCTTCCTAAGCCTCAGACAGAACTAGAACCTGACCCCTGCCCTCTGGACGCCCCTTAACCCTTTCCTTCATATTTACTTTTATTGGGTTTGACTTTTGCTATTTTGCCCTCACTTTTATCACTGTACCGGCCTAATGATGAATAATCGAAAGCGTACGTTTGCCAGACTTGACTTCTTAGATGTCTACATGGGTAACTAAAAAGCCTCGCGGTGGCTGTAGCGTGGGGGTGGTCAAGGCGCTTTAAGTAATCATCGCAGTAAAAATATGGCAATGCAATACCTTTTCGACAAAGCCTGCAAATGGGCATTGGGTGCATTTGCTATTACCATTTAATGGTAAAAATAGTGTCCCCCTTTAACTGGTGACAATATGGAGGATCAGTATTTGTGATACCCCCAAGTTCTTTGATTGTCTGCCCTTCTTCTCAACATAAATTCTCCTTTTAGTAAGTAACCCCGGCCATAAATCGCACCCTTGTCCCAATTCCTATCCTTTTCCATCATCGGAATGAAGGAGCCAATGCTTCGTGACTTTTCAGAATGCTAGCGTCTTCTCTCTCGAGGTTCAAGTTCGTTCTATAGCGAACCTATCGAATTCCAACCCGAACTGTGTTAAGCTAAACACGTTTATATTGCCTGTAGACTGGAGCCAAAGTTTATATCAAAACAGTCATCCGGCCACAGTTGTCACACAAAGACCAAAACGTGATCTGTGTGCGACGCCTATGATTTCGTCGTCAATCAAAGCACAGCATACACCCATAAATAGTTACCTATCCAGGGCTTATACGATGATCCGCCAGCGTCTGCATTTGCATTTAACGTTGGGTGCTGCATATTCGCTGTGGCTGCATTGTCTGGAAACAAATAAACATGCGGAATGAAGACGCTTCAGCCTTAGTCTTCTCGCACTGTGCTTACCGTGGCCTAAGCACGGTACCGCCTCAAATTACAACAATGATGACATTAGAAATTGTGTAAAGGGATCTATGATGTTAAACGCTCTAAGCGAATAGGGTTTACCTCTCCAAAAACATGCAAGATGTGCTTTATCCACGGACGCCGTGGTCGTCGTCTTAACCCCCCCCCTCGAACGACCACCAATTTAAGGTTATCGCATTCCTGACGCATGCACAAAACCCAGGAAGATAAATGGATCAGGGAATCAAGTTCGACGGCTTAATGAATAGTTGGCGGTTCAGCCGAGAAATGCCCCAGGTATGGATTTTGATGAAATGAAGCACATACTGCCACCCAGATCTTTAGAGTGAGGGAAGAAGTAAAACATTTTGGCCCCAGAACCTGGCGATTTGTCTGTTATTTCCAGCCAGTACAAAAGCTTAATCGCTGAGTTGACAACAGTGAAGAACTGAACGTGACTTGATCCTATCTTGGTCATATGACTTGGCTGCATGCATAAAACGTTTTAGAGAACTTTGGTTAACTACGTAAAATACTCAAAAGGCAATTTGGCAAGCATACGTCTACTTTAGATAAATTCTCTTCAGGCCTGTATATTTATATGGCTATTGAAGTAATGATACGTGCAGGTAAAATACTGTCTACAGCGAAGCGCCTTTGGGACAAACTCTCTGGTGATTTACTAGATAAGGTAAGTTTTTCAGAAAAAATCAAGGAGTATGGAGAAGTGAATGTATCGTGATAGACATTCAGAGTAGACTGTGAGGATGTGAAATGCGTAGCTGCTTAAATAGGTGAAACACGTTGGCGTCGGGAGTGCATGCTGAGCAAATAGTAAGTTCAAGGCTCTTATAAATATCTTCCCTGGCTACAAAATCGAGCTTCCTGGTCGCTTGCTGTGGTCTTTGCGGAAAGCAAAATTTTCTGGCAAATCGATGGCTTCTCGGTGAAAAGGAATTGTGCGTTCCAAACAATTTTCACAAAAAGCTAAGTACATTTAAGCAAGTTCGCTCTGTTGGCTTTTAACGCAAGATGACCGATTACGAGCGACAGTAGAACTAAAAGACACACTTATTTGTGAAGTGGTCCTAGCTTGCGTCACCGTCCCCTTACGAATATTGTAAGGCAAGTGGGCTAAGGTAAAGCCACCGGATCACTTGATCGTGAAGGCAGTGTAGTTTCATTATGATAAGTTGTATTTACGGTACGGGACGTCGTTCGACCAGTTTTAAAAGTTTAAACAGGTTTCTCTGAAAATACCTTACCCAGTGACAAATTAAGCGGAAGGTATTTTTATAGAGGCATATTAATAAGGAGTAAAATCGGCAACAAAAAATTGAATCGGAGAATTACCTATTTGCAATCCCCGGAGCTAAAATGTCTCAACAACAACAATAAAATGGAAGTAAATAACTTTGCCAGAGAATGATATGACAGGTGAGCCTGATCATGAGAGGTAAGTAACCCAAACCGTCTCCGAAGAGACCCAAAACAGAAAGGCATTTCATTTTCAATTGCCTGCAGTCGTTCTGCTTTTAATAAAATTTTTCTCAGAACTTAAAATCAATCTTCCAAAGATACGAAGTTCTGAATGTTATCGGGTGTGACTGTTCACTGCAAACGAAACTCCAATAAAAGAAAACTGGTTAAGGAGGTCGATAAATATCCTCTTTTGGTTTCTATTAGCATGTTTTCATACTTTAGGAAGGGATTGACAAACCAAACTTACTCTTTGCCTGTGGCGTCTGGGAAATATAAAATAAAATGTCCTTCATCTTTTGAATTCATTTGGTCGAAAGGTTAAAAAGCATTTTTGGCTGTCTTGATTTCTCTTTTTGTTCCTGAGCAAGGGACCTGGGCTTCTAGGACAGAGCGACTTACCCATTATCCACGTAACTCTGGGTTGCGTAGGAATCGCTGAACAATGCTGAAGGCTTCTGAACTTGTTAGCCCCCTATAATGGACGTACGGAAATGGTACTACAAGTATTAAAGTTGGCTGAACATGCCCAGCTTGCGTCCCTGTGGATAGGTTTTTTGACACGCCAACAGTTATCGTTCCCGTCTTTAGTTTGCATATTTTTAGTTGTTTGTGTAGGATTTGTTAAGCTGTTTAACGCAGAAAATATCGCTTAAACAATTTAGGGCTTGATTTATACACTAAATTATTACCCATTTTATCGGAGACACACCTAATTCTATTTTCTTCGTTGCAAAATAAGGCAAATGCGGTCGAGCTGGTCCCGTGGTTTAAAGGAACTCCAATTCTTTGAACCTAACTCTGACTCTAAACTGCTTTTAGTGGCATTTATCACGTATTTTCTCATTCTGACACCGCTACTGCGTACGTATCTTACTGTTCTACCGTAGGTGTGCTAACTCACGAAGCGTTACCTGAAATTCTGAAATGTGCTTTGAATCCGAAAAGATGACCCGAGTATGGTTGTGATATTAATTATTTCAGCCACGTCAGGGCACCTGCTTTTGAGCCAGCTTCTTTTCGGCCACTAACAGAGTTACACTCTGTAAAGTGACAAATTATGTAGTATTGATTTTTCCCACTGATTCCCAATGCCTTTATCAATTCAAATATATTTTTTTGGAAAGCATGCGCAAGAATATTCTATCTTGTACTCAAACGGAGAAGAGATGTCCACTGGCAGAGATTTATCGGGGGCCTGGCGTTTCGAGTATCTATTTCGCCTACTTAACTTCAAAGACTAAGAGGTTGGGCACACAGCTCTTATTAGATGACTCACTTCACCTGGTGTGTGGCCTGCCAATGCTGCCCGTGTGGCTGTATCCGACACGAATTTCACAGTGACCAGTGTCGTCCTCGTCCTCGTCGACCGCGGAGACAGTTGGCGACCCCGATTTTCCCGCGCCCTGACTGTCCCCCGTCTATAAGGTTCGTAAAACCAGATAGGGGGGGGGAGACAAATTGAGGTGACGACTGGTAGAACAGTCGGTGGACATCCAGGCTTCTTGCACCTGTCCTATTGTATAATCACCGCCTCTGCCCACGATCTGGACGGAGTCAAAGTTGAAAATATGTACTGTTTGCACGGCATGGCCTGCTATCCCCGACTTTGGGCCCGGCCTTCGTACGGCCAACTTATTCTTCTGCATTCGCGTTTGCAGTCGTCGGCCGGTTTTCTCAACGTAGTTGTACATGTCGCAGTTGCATTGAATTCGGCAGACAACGGCCGACATCTTCTGCCTAGGGATAGGGTCTTTCGGCCGCATCCCTTGCCGATGAATTGTTGAGTCGGAACTGTGAGCAACTCCTATTCCGAATAACGCGAGGGACCTACCCACGGTCTTGGAGACCCCTTCATGTACCGAGTGCTCCGCCATGATTTTGACTGACTGAAATCTTTATCCCGCTTCCTTTGTTGCATACGGCATTACCCAATAAATGCTTGCGGATGGCTGTTATCGCTGAAGAATTCTTAGAGGAGTTTCATCTCGTCCATCATGGCGGATGGCGAGCTGCAATGAGTTTCCACACGTGGGTATAGCGTGCGTACGCAGCTTCGTTTGTGTTGCAGTGTGTTCGTCGGTTTTCTGCAGACTTGCGTCGCCAGTTTGCCGTCCGGTTGGGGGCAGACGGGAACATCAAAGAATAGAAGCTTGGTTTCTGCTGCTTCTTCTTCCATCGTGAATTAGAGGTTGAGAATGATCGAGTTCATTTGTTCCCATGGCAGTAATTTTTATCCTGGTCAATGGTTACGAAGGTGTCGTCAACGCAGAGTGGCCAAAACTCGGGTTTGTACTCCTCGAGCGGTCGGCTCTCGAGTTTTTGCAGAACTGCTTCCGCAATGAGCCCATAGGTTGGTAAGCCCATCAGAGCGCCCTTGATTTGCTCATTTATGACTCCTTCGTAGGTAAATAGTGTCTTGAGGCAGGGCCACTTGAACTATACGAGATCCTGAGCTGTGGTTTGTCTAGCGTCCTGGCCGTAATTTTGACGTAACTGGTCAGTGGACGTTTCGACGGCAAGGTCTTGTGGTATTGACGTGAAGGGTGAGATGGCATTATGTGACACAACCCTCTCATTCGGTTCGATTGTGCTCAGTTTCGTTTACTCACTTGGCAGTGAATTACGCCTTCTTTAAGCTAGTCATTGATATTCTGCAGTCTTAAAAATGTCATAATAATAAACTTCAAGTATAAGTTCGCGCATGGTTTCTGTAAAATATATTTGAATTTATGAGAGCATCGAAGATCAATGGAGAAGTTAATACTACGTAAGAAGTCATTAATCGCAGTGCAATTTATGCAGGCGGCTGAAAAATTCCGTTTAAAGGTCAACATCTCAAGGTAACTGAAATGTCTTGGGATTAAAGTGCGAACTAATTAATATCATAAGTCTATTTGGGTAATCTTGTCGAATAAATAACACGTTTTAGAATTCCGGTTACATTTCATGAGGGAGCACATCAACTGCGCCCTTGTCCAATGATAAACAGAACTACCGGAAACGTTTAAATCAAAACAGTTCTTGTGAGTCGTACCTTGTTTTCAAGGAAAATTTATAAATGGTGCCCAAAAGGACCTCATCTATCGAAGTCTATTCCGATTTTCAGTCCAACTCTGTTGAGACCTGTGGTTGAGGAGATGTAACACAAGAACTCTGTTCTGGTGAGTTTTACCTATTTTTAAATTTTTCACCCCGGAAATCTCTGATTTGTAAAATTATCTTTTATCGGTTGTCCTAATGCAGTAGCAGAGTACGAGCGCTATTTAAACGGCAAGCATTAGGAGGTCTCATGCAAGCCACTAAGATGGTCCTTGCGGCTGAAATATTTTCTTATGTGCAGTCCGTTCCCTGACCTTCATAAATATGTGATGCGCACCAGCGCATGATGCAGGATCGTAAACCGGTGAAATATGATCGTGTGAAGTTTCAGAACGCCATCGGTGCGGCAGCAATAAGCATCAGGAGCACGCATATTGAAAGTTGGCTAGGGCAATATGTGCTAAGAATGCCTAGTTGGAGGGGAATGGGGAAATGAACATGAATTTTTTTGCTGAGATCCGATAATCTTACGACCTGGTAGGCGATCGTCTATAAGCGTAAATCAGGCTTGTTTTGAGAAATCGATTGAAGCGATGTAAGCTCGTTCCAGCATGGTCATGCATTGGCATTCTGCTAATGTTTCGCATCCACGATAGAAGTGGCGTACGTAGTCTACAAAAATTAGGAAGTTATATGTACACTGATTAAGGTTTAACTGCCCATTTTGCGGTCGGTCTTGGTCATGCAAGTAAATGGTTCACGGTGCTTGTGCGAAGGAAAGCTATTAGAATGGCTCTTTTTGCGTGTTAATCATTTATCGACGTAAATAATCAAAAATCTCTAAGATTTTTCACATCATTCCAGAAGTGTCGTTTCTCAAAAGCTGTGCCAGAAAACAGCAAAAATTCACCTTGGTAAATGTTATCAACAAGTTGAGTGGATTAATAGGTTTTGATTAAACTGGCAAGAACAAATTAGCTGACAGTCTTCAGATAGCTACACTCCATTTTTGGTACCAGGAAACCCGAAATATAAGCTGGTTTCCACTTGAAATCGGATGTTTGGCCAGTTGAAAATAAATTATACTAGGGGAATGATAATTTAATCTCCCTAACATTTGAAGATAGTGTTTTGTGAATATTGTTTGGCACATCTTTATGTGGTTGCCTGTTGAACCCCCAGATATGGCACAAATGGAAATTACATCCCGTCCCACAATTAGGCCAGGTCAGCAAACGTCACACTGACATAACTTGTAGACGCTGGCGTTGACCGCATTAATGATAAATTAAGTTTGGACTAAGTTTGGACATCGCCGAAAATATAATGCATATTTTCCTTCACTCCCTAGGGTATTCACCTCCACAACTCCCTTTAGCGTTCTTTAATGACTGCTGTCCAGTACATAGTGGAAGCACCCATTTTAAGCACTCGCAGGTTCGAAAGTATAAACAATGAAACTACGGCTACGAGATTCGTAGAACGCAATACAAAGACAGACCAATAAAACGTTCATATAATAAAGCCAATTCACAGAATCGAACCAAAGAAACTTTGTATTTTGAAATCTTCCATAATCACGCACGCAACACGGCAAATCACAGGTTCTTTTCAGTTTCCGACCTGTCCAACTACTCTCCGAAAATTTCGTTTATGCTCTCGAATATGGGACCTCATTTCTGGAAACATTCAAGGTATAGGATAATAAACTAAAGGTCGATAGTTCTAATGAAATTTCAGTTTATGGTACTTCTTGTTTTAACAACAGCACGTGTGCTAATTAATGAACCTCAGCATACGTTATAATTGAGGAGTCTTGGTGCTATGAGTTTTAACTTGAATGTCAAGAAAATGGTCGGATCTTACTTCCTAGCCGTACCTGCAGTAGACAAGCCGCAGTCTACCCCTTAAACATGACCCCTGAACTCTAAACCCTAACCGCAACCCTGACACCGACCCTAACCTCTATCCCTAGCAAGTAGGGCTACGAAATTAGGCTGTGCCGGGAAAATTTTCTTCATCACCTGCCAGCATAATAAAATATACAGACGAGGGATATCAGCTCAAAAGACGAACGCTGGCGTTATAACTTTGATGCTGGTCTTCACTCGATTATATGCGCAAACTTCCATCACTACTGAAACACCTAACACAAAACACAGCGTGTAAGTGGCTCTAAAATGGCCGAAAACAAGCAAGTCGCGAGATCCTGTCGGTATATAAGAGCGATGCGTAGTTCAGCCGCGGCAGCTTACATTTACAATGTTTCTCAAAGCTTCAAAGACGTAAAATTGACGAGCGACTCACTTTATCCATTTTATATGTATAAGCAACAACTCACTAACTCTAAGACCTTGAAAACTGCAGACTTAGCCCTTCATTCTAGAAATCGCCACCAGTTTAGTAGCAGTAGACGTTGCACATAATGCGGCCTAACAAAGGAGGCTATAAGTGTAGTGTCTTTTGCTACTGATGTACTTCCAATTGTTTACCCATATCGCAGACGCTTAATCTTTGACTGGTTGCGCAAGGAATTCAAAATCATTCCAATATGTATTGGATGTCGAATCTAGTTTCAAAGTTTTAGGATGCCGCTAGTGCATGCTTGACGGGAAGAATAGATATTTACTTTTCGTTGAAGTGAATTTTTACGTGAATGTAAAGCGATCCATCCTAAGTGTGAGGGCAAAGCTCATAAAACGACCGATTGAAATCAAAAATGTAACACCGAGAATGGATTCAGGAGGACTGCGGAGGAGCAGGAGAGACCGCAGCGGTTACAAATGTAACCGGATACCGTTACGATAGAGGGTAAATGCAAAAAAAAACAATTGTGTAGGTACCGCAATGTTAGAGTGGCAACTAAGTTGCCACGAGGAATTTGCTATTTGTGAGTGCACCAGACAAAATGCATTGCAAATTGTAAACCTGGAAGGCCTCTATGACGGAACTAAAGGCATTGGGCAATTCGTATATTTTCAAAAAAATCGAAGGAGCCTGTCATAAAAAATGCAATCAAAAAAATTGTAGATACATGACTTTGACACGAAGTTAGACAGACCGATCGTATCGATGGCAGGGGAGACTATGCGTGCTAACATAACAAAAAGTGATGGTAAGAACGGTAACAACGAACGTAGCTATCTCATTAACGGAGTCATTTACTGAAGTTTTAGAATACGAAATCCATTGTAAGAAGAATTAATGCGGGGCCATAGTGGACGTTTACGTCATAATCAAGCGGAAAATAATTAGGCCGTTAAAACGGAGGAAGGCTGCACATTTTATTGGGACTAATTTTGGACCAGGGAAATATGTCATGATTGCTCTGACGCATGCGATGTGTTTCTAAGCTGATTAGTGCTTCCAATAACTAAATCTACGCCCATAGTGATATCAACCGATCTAACTGAAATGCAGTATGGAAAGCAGTTATTTCGCTTTATTATGATGTTCCTGTCTGTGTCCAAGGCAAATGGTTTGGCATGCTGCCAGTGATTTAGTAATCCAGGAGGAAACTATTGTCCCATTAGGCCTTTTGGATCAAATACCGCTAATTGTAAGTCGAACTCCCGCACTATTTACAGACATAGCCTCCGCGGTGAAATCAAACGTTCTTATCACATGCTGCGATCAGAGCGCACCCACAGGGGGACTGAATATTCCCGACAGCAACCCATGACCAAATACTAAAGACTTGAATATCAAGTAATGCGATCAAGTCTTTAGACTCCTGGAATTTTCGTCAAGTTTTGACTGGCTGAAGATGTAAGCAAACTAGAAATGGTCATGTCGGCTTTCTGCGTCTTTGCTGAGAATGAGTCTCCATTGTTCTCCCACACGTTTGAACTAGTTAGTGGTTGTCTTATAAAAGACGCAAAAACCTTCTCGAAACCAGAAGTGTCATTTTTCCGGACAGGCATTTCGCTGTATCAGCTGTCGAGGGTAAAAAATTAGGTCTTGATAGTACGGTAAAGAAGTGTGAAATACGAGGTAGCTGATTGGCTTGATTGATCTTTTGGGCAGGACAGATGCAGTATAGCCGATTTCCTCCGAGGATCCTTCCGAGACTTCGCAAACAGTGTATGATGAAACAGTGCTTATGCGAGTCAACTGTTTCGGACTTTGAACCAGCCTCGGAGTATTCTTCATAAAAGCATTAGATCTTACTATCTATATATTAACAAAGAAGGTATGGCGCCCGTGCCGCCTTGTCACATGCCTGGGCTAATGTGATCAGGCCGGTCGGTTAGATCGTTCAAGACTGACAGACTATATGCACTGTGAAAAAACGTAAGCAACCTAACATTCTTGATTGACTGCGTGCCTTGTTAAAGTCGAATATGAATAAGGACATTAAAGACTGACAGTTTTAACTGATAGCAGGGTGCCAGAGGAAAGGCTGAATTGTTCGAGGATATCACATAAAAATGTTGACATAGCGGCCGCAACTAATGCTGTTTACAACAGTATCTAGCCTCCGAGGATGGAAAAATATGCGATGCTAGGTAGGGACATAGTACATGGATGGTCATAAATTTCATTCAGTTAGATTTTCAGAGGAACCTTTATAGCACATATTACTCTACAACCAGCTACAGGAAAGTAAAATCTGGTTTATTTCTTTTGATGTTGCGTCAGGTAGCTATTTATGGAAGTCAGTTTTTGGGGATTTTTGACAATCTTGACTGTTTCCTTGGGAAATTCTGCTTGGGTAGTCAGCGTACCGTGCCGAACTTGATGAATTCCAAGAAGTAGCATGACCTAAAATTTGAAAGACATAGGGCTGTCAATTGAGGTTTCGTAGAGTTGTTCCTTCTATCATGAGTTTAAATCCCGAACAGGTAACCTAATATGTTTAGGAAGTGTCTGTATGTTGAAAAGTTCTGTTTATTACGGCATAAATGACATAAACTTCCGCATATCACGTGAAAATACTACGAGTTTCCCAAAATCGCTTCGCATGAAGATGGGGGAAAGTGACAGGTACTAGGCAAAGATTTTAAACTTTTTTAGCATCTAAACCTGAAAATTTATTAAAAGTGTTATTATAATAACGGACCAAAAGTAGTGTTTCGAAAATAACACCTTAGGTCCTCCATGCATTCGTGAAGGTAGTCGCATGGACCTTGGTCGCATTCGCAGATTACGAGGATGATCTAGGCTTTTCAGCTTCGTAACGTCTAATATTCTAACTAATGCAATCTCAAACCATATGCTCGTCGAACCAGAACAGGATTGCATCGCCTCGTCTCGGTAATTTTTTGCGTAGTTTCGTCCCCTTGTCATCTGATTTTCCCCGAGGCCACAAGACAGTAACGGTTGTTTCGTTTTAGACTACGAGCAAAAACACTGGCTATTTGGTCTTTCCATCGACTAACCACCAACGGCTGGCCCAGTCTAGTACCCTGTTTTCGCCCACAAAGTTATGTAAATGTAGCAAAAGGCGGCCTACGGACTTCGGTCGTTAAACTGGAACAACTAAACGGAATTAACTGAGTACTCAACACGCCTGACATGACCAATATATGGGGGTACACTCCAACAATGCCATCTGTTCCACCTCATATGACTAGGTTAAAAAGGCATAAATTGCCTCCGTAACTGCTGTGATTCAAGTATTCGCAGGGATAGTAGGAATGTCTGCCTGACGAGGTCCCCCATGTGAACTATTAACCTAGATGACTTGCTCACATACATTAGGACAGGCTCGTAAAAATAGTAGGCTTTAAAATACTATACTCCTCAGTCTGGAATGAAGTCCCTCTGCCTCCTCTTAATAGTGACAAGTATTTCGAAGTAGGGTACGTTTTCATTCCTCCTAAATAGCCAAAGTGCTTACGTTGACTTACTTATCATGATGGAACGACAAAAGTGAGAGACGTTACATCTCACGACGGTTCTCGGTTGTGTGCAAGTTCCTTCGCTTTATTAGCACAAATCTGTCGTGGCGGGTAGCATCGGTGAAAAGATTTACTTCTCCTTCTCGTTCAAGGGGTTAGTACGTGTTTGTTACTTAATTCAGTCTAATTGCAAAGAATTATTCTTTTTGAAGTACAGACGGAGCAGTTTCAGGACGAACTCTACCATCCAAAGCCAAGCCGTCCGCAGATAGGTTCAGCTTTTGTTTTTGACTTTAATGATACTAAGACGTCGAGACTGGACTCATGTGGGCTTTGGTGATAGAGTGATGCATATTCTACCTTTGTAGAGGCATAGAAAATTCTTTAAAATTTCCTTTGCATATGATAGTGGTATCGCCGCAAAAAAACTGCGTTCTGTTGATTTGGATGGTCTAAGCGTCTACATTATCCTGACCAACATTATCGCCTATTATGTCAGCAACCTGATGATGAATGACAAACTATGAGATAGAATATGGGTATACACCACTGATGAGAAAACGTTTGTTAGTTTTCCCTCCTGGTATGGGAGTGTCAGAAGGCTTTAGGTCTACCTAGATGGCTCTTTAGTCGACTGAGTCCGAAGTAGAAATGAAGTCAAAGGAGACGACCACCCTTTGTCGAAAATTCTGTGTCGAAGTTACTTTATAGGGAAAAACTGTTCAGAGAAAACCTTTTGCGAGGGCGTTGATCCGTCATCTGTTCGACCATTACGCAGAAAATGTGGCTCATGAGGAATTGGGACAAAGCTCCCCTGCAGCACCTACCCGCTGAACTCTTCGTGTGCGCTCCCACATAAAAGATAAAAACGAACTTAAAAATTACAGACTTGAGGTAAAATACACGTCAGCCTGACGACTATATTTGGTTTCCCGTCAGCTGAATTGGATTTCAACCCAAACATTGAGAATTAATACCGACTGTTCATCTCTAAGTGGACTTTGTAATTTCGGGTCTGGTGGATTTCGGCAACAGGCGGCGTTCAGTTATGAAAGTCCAACATTATGTTTGGCGTTGACGCTAACACATTTGGGGTAATGAAATGTAGTTTGTGTCAATATTCAACAATTTCCAAAAAGTGATGTTGATTGACTTGGATCTACCTTTTTGTTCAACTTACTAGAAGAGCGAAAGAGATTGGTTTTTCTTTATCTACGAAGACGGAAGTTTTTTCCCGTAGCAGGTCATTTATGCGAACATTTGAACGGGGCTCCAACATCGCGTGTAAGTAAAAGATGCCGTGCTGTAAAATACAACTTATAAAAACAATGCACAGTGCAGATATTCCACAAGCAAAATTCTTATACTAAGGATAAAATGGCGGCAGTCTGAGCCCACAAGCTACTGGGTGGCCTAATAGCTTACGAATATGTATAGGACGGGTAGTTCTCACGAGTAAACATCCTTCACAGCGCTGTGAGAGTAAACTACTGCAGAAACAGGCAAGCAGTGAATCTTCCGAATTGCGCACTTTTGAAAATTTGCCTATCCTTTCACACTTTTGAGTTTGACTTTAGGGTTCGCAATTAAGCCTACTGAAGGACAGATTGGTGAGGTTTGTGAAACAATTCTATTTACTCATGGATAAAGCATACGCCTTGCGTGTTAACATGGCAGAAATCCTCGAAAACTGGTTAGTTTATCGCATTCACACGCACTCATCGGAGTAGTGAGTTCGACTTCTTTCCCTTCCCTCTAATTTGCATGACCAAAAAGACTTTGGATGTGGATGACGTTATCGTCGCAGCAAATTTACATTTCAGAATGCGACTTTGATTTACTGCATAGAGGAGACTTTCAAGAGTGTCCGGCAGGGCCAAGGATTTTGATCATTTGTTTTACTTGGTAAAAAAATGAGCAAAATTAGGAACTAAAGCAAACTGGCTGGATTGGATTACGTTAACTGTACTGCGGAATAGACTTCAAAAACGCCAGTAAGGTAATCCAAAATCCATATATACTGCTCTAATCCAGCAAAATGAGGTTCAAAATGAGTGCTAATGTAAAAGAAAACCATAACTTGGAGTTTAGCAACCTACGAAAGAAATGTTTGACGAAGGAAGAAGGTCTACGTTTTTAAATGTCTATTTATCTATTTTCGAAACAGAAAATTACTAGGCAAGCATAAACAATTGGTTCATATTAGGCCGATGTTGAGGTATACCTAAGAGTTTTAAAGAATCAATTCCTATATTGATGAATGCTTTATAGGCAGCATTTTTCCTGATATTTACATTTACACAGTCTGAATGGGAAAATTGCAACTGCGGCTTTTTAATTTATTCAGAAATTTTTCACTAACTTGGAGTAATTCAGTCTGTTTGAGATTTATAGGTTCAGACTGAAATTCGGTATGAATATTTGAGCCAAGGTTCTTCAGCCACAACGAGTAACCGTGCAGTAGTCATCAACTGCCAACAGGCAACCGGTAGTACATGCACGGGTTGTATGATAAATCATGCCTAACAGCACAGGTACTACCTAAGAGCCCAGATACGTGCTACACTTCAAGGGGTTCAACCGAAGAAATTAAAGGGTTGCAATGTTGAAACAGGTGTATCTACCAGAAAGCACACAGGTAATGCTGGGGAGGCCCCTCGCAATGGTAGAACACAGGTGAAGCACGTGTTTGGGCCTTTAGCGAGTGCGAGTGTCATCAAGTACAGCATATCGTGCAATCCAAAGGTGTTGTTGCGCAATTTCATTGATAAAGAATACTGGCAGGCTGCCAACGGCTATGGCCCAGAAACGGCGCTTTCAATTTCGGTGCTGTTTGTCCATGGCACTTACTCATGCGACATCGCTTAAGGTGAAAACACATAAGAGTCGCATTTACGAATATGAACTACGTCAAACAGCAGCGTTGGGCATTAAGTGGTGTCGAATGACGAAGCGAAAGGGGCTGAATGGGAAATTGTTTACCCCATTACAGAAACCTCTATGAGACGTGATCTGGAAGATGTCTGGAGATTCGTAGGTTTTAAAAGTATAACCAGAAAAGAATTTTCTATGTACAGCCACCCGTAAGAACATGTAAACGGGAACGTTCGCCATAATTTAGGTGGCGTCAGGCTAAATTCAAGAAAGGTGCTATTCCCCTGACCTAAAACTAACATTAACTCTAGAACTTAGCGCACAGCCACCTGTATTACGGGCATACTTATTTTCACGTCCTGCTATGAGGCACATAAACGACTACTAAGTAAACTATTTGAAATGTCGTGACAGCTTAGCATGAAGAATTTCACGATTACGAAAATGTCTGAAATAATATTCAAATTAGCTTGGTAGATGATGGAAGATGCTTAGAGGCAAACTGAGTAGAAGGGAAGGCTGTAATGCCAGGTAAGCAGGTGAAAGGAAATCACTTTTCATCATAGAATGAGCATCTGGTCAGGATAAACGGTTCGTATTTCTTATCCCTATATAAAGCCAAGTTTTGTGTTTAATGACGATAGGTGGTAGAGCACGACAAAGATAGGAAAAACGGAAAAACTCCATGGACTGAGCTATGAAGTGTTGTGTTGCGAAACCATTTCTGCTCTACTTTTCTTTCTCCAGGATCGTAGGCATTGTAGTCATCATTATTTTATAGTAATCTAATAATACTGACAAGGGCCCTCAATAGTCCACTAGGAAAAGGAAATCTGCAGCACTTTAAATGGATCAGAGTAAAATAGCCGATTAGATCTCAGATAATAATTCCAGAAAAAAAACACCTGGGCAATAAAAAGGAGCCTAAGTGAGCTCCGATATCGAAGTGGTCATCAAATGCAACAGTACTGAGTGCTCCTAAAGTCCAGATTATAAGATCCGGGTTTGGAACCCGGTATTTAAGCATACTATATGTATATATTTCTGAATTTAAATTACATTATACGGAGTAATGAGGTGAAATCTAAACTTCAAACCATTGCTAAACCTACAATGCGGATAACCCTAATGGTGTACAAGTCGTCACTGGAAGATGGCGTGGACATGGCCTTACCTAAGCGGTCGGACCGACTATCAGACGGCAAGTGGGATACCGCATGCACAATAGACGAATGCCCATAGAGAATACGATCATGAAATAGCGTAAGGGACCTGTCCCTGGATCAAAATCCTAGTCTTCCCCTTCCCATGGCTTAATATCCTCCAAGCCCAACCGACAGGACTGCGAATCCTGGCATAATGATGGAACCTTTCATTTAAATGTTTCCTGATCGAAGACTTTGGGTCTGAGCCTCCGAGCCTTCTGATCTGCGGCTGGGACATAGCCCGCTGACGACGGCAAGTGGGTCGAAAATGCTCATTGGTAGAGGGACTCTCACCAATCGTTTTTGCGGGACTCAGTCGTTTCGTTGTGCCTTATGGGCTCTCTCTCGAATCCAACCAGCACCGCACATCGGCTCGTGCTATAGGCAGAATTTTATTACTAACACAGACACGGGAAACTGGAGTGAAGTTGGACTTCTAATTAACAGGTCGCAGGATTAAGTCCCAGCTGTTCCATACCTCGGGGTCGGGAATGACTGGCTGACGACGGGTAATAAGCCAGAAATGGTCATTCCAGTCGCCCTTGACTTTGTCAGTAATAAAATTCCGCCTAAAATGTTCATTATAGTTGTGTGTCTCTTGCCTTTATCTTTTCAATTACAATTGCCTATCCGTAAAAGTCTAATTGGGCTAGAAATAAGAAAAATGCGTCAGCCAACTCTTTTAAAAGCCGGCGTCAACGTCCGTCCCCAAACAATTTGGAACAGCGCCGAATTGTTAAAAAACGCGCTTAACTATTCAGTAACCCTTCTATGCGACAAATCGAACTCGTCGTGGTTGACAAAGGTAATTTTGAGGGACCCCGTTAATCAACACAGAAGTCGGATTGCAGGAATTTCAAAATGAGTAAACACCCTTGTTCTGCCTTGACGTTTTAAACGCTGTACGCGCCAGACCCTTGTATACAGTTTTGAATTAAAATTTCTGGAGGACGAAGTAGACATACGGTTGCCCGTCCTGCTTTGCGTGATTGCAGCAGGGAGCGGTACGTCGCGCACCCACAAATCAAATCTAACTAGTCTCCTTGTGCATGAATGGAATGGATGTCTGGGAACACACCATGCGCCCCTTAATCAAGAATGGGCTGACTAATGAACACACACGTACCGAGGAGTATTTCACACCCAGATGTGAGCGCATGGGTTATGAGCGATATGAGATGAAGGACTCCACCTGCAATATCCTTTGATTTCGAAGTATGGAGGCGCTAACAGTTAACTCAGTAATGACAGCAAACATAAGGCAACAAAGTTATCTAATAAGAAATGTATTTAAAGTGTTTCTATTAGTTCAGTATTTCAACGATGTTCTTATTCGATTTTGCCTTTGTCTCGTTTCGCAGCACTGAAACCATGACTTTTTGAATTGTGCAAGATACTATTCTGGTAAAAAAAACAACCAAGCAACTTCAGTATTTTCAGTTAACGGCAGATCGTGTTATGAGTTAGAAGGAAGTTACAAACGCTCGGTAGTGGAAAACTCTCCCAGAATCCAAAGTGGAGCTCTTGTGGAAATAAACACGGGTAGTCACCAGGCACGTGAGTGGCTCCTAGGCTTAGATGAAGGCAAATTATTACGAGAAGGAGTACGTAAACTGTCCGATTTGGAGGCAAAATTTCTTGAATACACGAGTACCCAGAGATAACGTTTACGCTGTCCCCCAATACAAAAAGTGGATTTGATAAATGCCAAAAGGCCTATAATAATCCAGAGGATAGACAAATATTGGAACACAGAGCATAAATTTTAACTACGGAAAAGAATTTAAAAACGTTGAGAGGATGAAGCGGCAGGATCGAACAGCAGTCAAGGAGGTAAAGTAGATACAGTCAAGTGTAGTCGGACATACCCTGGCGAATCCGTGGAAAATAGGATGTTAGAAAAATGCAACATACTTAGCGGCCCAGTGGGAAATCTCATAAATCAGGATCCGCTTGGCTGACAGTTTCATCCACCCGGTCTAGCCTTTAACAACAGGCTATTAAAAAAACAAAGGCACTTGAAAACTACGGTGAATGCCCCTGCGAAAATGGCACGCGTTCAGTCCTCTTTGGTAGAAGTACCTACGCCGTCAGAACGCCCGTAATATTGTGAGTGGAAGCTCGAATCAGTGCAACAAAGAGGTTCGTGGATGGTCTGTGACTAATTGTGGCGAAGCAGCTTTTTATTCTTACACCTCCGCCTGCAAATTCTCATGCATCACGATTTGAAGTATATTTCATAAAGGTGCTATGTTCAAGCAAGACGGCACCTGTTGCTACACGATCAAAAGAACCTCGGCAGAGCCTCGCGCCAAAACTGCTGAAGCACTGATCGGAGTTCTTCAAGAACTTGAAAATAATGTGTGCGTGGCTAAAAACTGGTAAGCGAGGAATCAAATTCTTAAACATTTTGTACGGCAAGTAAAGTGGCCATTGATGAAGCATTTTGTTAGGCAGCTTCCAATGTAGTTGCTAAAAACTGCAAAGTAAATAGTACATATTTTTTCACTTGCAGTTGGTCTTGGTGTAAGCATACTTGGGGTTCATAAACGGATGTAAACAAAATATTTCATAAGTATCTCTTTGAAAGGACTGCACATTATTCAGACTTAATGGCTGAAGGGAGAAAATCATGCGGTCCCAAAAGAATTCGTCACTAACTGTATATTTTAAAACACAACCGGTGTCTTCACATTGTCGCATGCAGCATCTCAGACGCCAGCTCACTTTTCTCCTCACGGCCCAGTAGAAAAGCTCATTAACGCCCAAAAAATAATCCCTGCGTCTATTGCTAACAGGACTGATACAGACCGGACTACTGGGTTGCATATATGACTATGCGAGAGTCCCAAAAACACACATCCGATAAGCCTTTGAGTCTGAAGCAATTCCTTCGTTCTACCACTAGGCATACAAGGAGCTTTTGCGGGAATTGTGTGAAAACCTGATATATGTTTTTCGTTTGATAAAGCTTGACTCGCGGGATATTTCGCTAAAGTTTATTATACTCGGTGGTCTCTCTCTAAGAACGTGATATTCAAAATAGGACAGGCACTTTAACTGCGAACTGACCTTGAAGACATCTAATTATAAAGAGGCCTAAATTAATAGTTTTTCCAAAGTTGACTAACGAGCTGTTGGAAAGATGCTTCAACAAAAGTCAGTATACACGCTTTAGTGTGGAATAATGCGACCAGTCGAGTAACTTTGTCAGTTGGCTTAGAAAATCTTCCTCAATGCGTGAATTCACGAAAAAGATTTAGGCTAATAGTTCATGACTTTTTGCGAACAGAACAGACTACGTCAAAGCACACCTAGATTTGTGACTGCCTGAGAGCACAATCGTGGCGCAATTTGAGTGAAAAGCCTGAGAGGAATATATAGAACCACACGTCTCAGAAACTGGGGCTTGGAAAATTTGCAAAAAAATTCGCCTGTCAGTCACGAGGATTATGGGCAAAGAGAATAAACTTTAGTAATTAAATTGCTAATAAGCTCCATATTTGTGCTGAACAACAAAGACACAAACCTACAATGTCATAAGACGTCTTTACACGACGGGCTATGTATAAAACGGCTTCGATAAGGACTAGTAATCTACTCCAGTAACAGTGTGTGCCTATTAAAAGCCGCATACTTAATGAGGGTCAGAAATGCAAGTGGCATCAGAACATGGTATGCCTTGCTGGCTAAGAAATAAGGTATCGCCTATTACTACAACTTCATGGATAAACGGTTTTAGTCCAAGGACATGGGTTCACGCTAAATTTGTACTGCTACTTTCGCTGCTAAATCGTAGTTCGCGCTAAGATGGAACAGACCTGAAGTTGTCCACAAACGCAGTAAGTGGGTAATAAAACCCACTAAACGGTTCGTTATAAAAGTCGAGAAAAGCAAGGGCGAAGCACCAGGCAATCAACGCGTACTGAGAACTTTCTACTCGTAGGCATTAAAAATAGGAGGGACAGGGGTATTCGTGCCTATAAGATGACCTTGCGCTACATTTGACGTTGGAAGTCACCCACTCACACGTCCTGATTTAAATCCTAACCCCAACGCCAAACCTCCCAACTCTATGCGCGACACGAACACTAGCTCTCTTAACCTTAAGCCTAACACCAACGCCAGCTGACAGTAGCGAAAAGGCGAGTTCCGAGAAGCAGTTCGGGAGGAGGTGCGGTCGCTAAAACAAACGGTTTATTGGCCTGAAGTTTCGTATTCTCACTCGAATCCGCCATCAGAGACAGTTGCAAATACGCGCGGAGGCACAAGAGTGCAGCATCTATAGGACGCAGCGGCTTAGCAACCACATGCCTACCAGTATTAGCAGCGCTCGCATTTACGCTTATCTGCGACTCTGTCCGACGATGGGTTCAGCGATCACACCGTCTCCTGAACCAATAATAACCCCTTAACTGGAATTTGGCGCAATGACACCTGTAACACCGGCCTACTTATAAGGGTATTCAACCATAAAAAGAAGCAAAACATAAGTAAGCAGCTCCGAAATCCGTCGACCAAGTCCTTATTAACTACCTCCAATCCGGACTCCCGTTAGACAAACGCCTCTGGAGTAGAAGGTGACATTTGAACTGCAGTTCGGAAAAAGCACCAAACAAGTGTGCACGAGCCGTTCGCTGTCCAGTGGATTCGCAAGTGATTGCTCAAAAATATTCGCTATGTGACAATGCATCCGCAACTGGAACAGGCAGACTGAGTCCACACTGCTCCTGATGACGCAGTCATTTTAATTTATGAATGGGGGGTGGGAAACTGGAGGTTTACTTTAGTGGAATTGTTGATGATAACAACGCTACGTGCCAGGGTGATAAGTTCGGTTGGCTGTCGAATCGGTGAGTCCGAAGATATTTGTCGACCTAGATGCCTATTCTGGAAGTCGGCTGGGAAAGCGGACATGTTCGTTGGTGATGAGAGAGTTATCAAGAGGCAAAAATCGACACATCTTCGATCTCACCTTCAGGCAAGGACCCGGACGACTTTAAACAGAGTGCTGCAGCCGGCCTGACAGTCTGTGGACATCCGGTGGGCATTTTAATCGTCAATTTTAGGATTTCTTGAAATTGAGCTCCATAGATGTGCACGCTGATGCTGATCGTGCTGAACCCATCGGATGGCACTGGTTGATGCATAACCACTGTCGTATTCATGTTCATCGTCAGTCCAAAGACTGTTCAGCCGGAGCCAAAGCGGTTTATGCACCAATTCAGGTTTACCTCCCTCGTAGTGGTGGGTGCGCAGTCATCCGAAACCAGGAGGTCATGAAAGCTGGTCGTGGGGGATTGGATAGTTTTCAGCATGCATCCGATGATGAACAGCTGCCTGTCAGTTCGGTAGACAACAGTTATTCCTGGCATCTACTTGCCTTAAGCTTGCATGAGGCCAAAGAGGATGGGAGCGAGCACACAAACCCACCTCACCCATTTTCTGCCCCCGAATACTTCTAAGACTGCGCTATCTCCAATTACACGAGCCGCCGTTCGGTCGCGGACTTGCTGCACCATGTATGCAAAGACCTCTGGGATGTCGAGTTTTGGCATACTTTTCCAGAGTGCATCACATTTGACTGTATCGAAGGCCTCTGTCAAATCTACGAAGGAGACATAGAGTGAGGTTCTAGTTTCCCGACGCTCGTCATGTAATTGGCGTGAGCGGATACAGAGTCGATAGCTCCGTGGCTCCGCCAATACTTACTTTCACTTCATGCGGAGAGCCATTGTTGCAGCTGTCGGTTCATGTGATTGAGTTGCATGCAGGCTATGATTTTGCTTCTGATGTCGATGGAGATACCTCTGTAATGGTTGTGGTTGCCGGTTCACCCCGCGTTTATACAGTTGGGCGAGGGCGACGTCGTTGAAGTTCCGAGAGTTTTTACCTCTCTACAAATCTCCTGGAATGGAGAGGTATGTTCATGAAATTGGTGTCACAGCCCAGTGTTTCACGGCTCGAGATTTATTGCATAGTTTGGTGGTCTGCCGCAGGTAGCGCGGACAGTTGAGGTCCGCGTCGAATTCCATTTATAGGAGTCTTCTGACGGCCTTGTTAAATGACCAGCCGAAAACGTCCCCGAGGCGTCCAGACCAAGGCTCCAGAACTTGCGATCTTTCCGTCGGGAGGGTTGTCTCGTCACAACTGAGTGGTAGCTTAATCCACTTGGTTTGAGGAACAAGACCGTTTTGATAGATGTGAAGAAGTTCTGAATTTCAGTGCCGCCACTATACACATAGCTTTTAAGCCCCCGAATCATCCAGGAAATCTTCATCTCCCCTGCAGCTGCTGCATCAGAATTTGAAATCGGAAGAAAGTATCTTTATTAGCTTTGGCTCTGTGGTTGAGGTAGGCCGCGTGCGGTTTAGTCTTCTTGGAGTATAGAATGCAAATTCCCTTACCATTGTCATGGCACTGGTCCTCGTTCGCACGACCAGGGAGTTCCAGATTCGTGGGGTAGATAAGGCTCCTCAATTGACTCCACTGCGTACCAACAATGACGTCCACTTCTGGAGATTCCGTTTTTCCGTTTGCCGCTGATTGTCAAAATTCAATCAACGACCAGCTGTATGTAATGCTACCGTATTTAGATTATCCACCGTTTGCTTACATTACTGACGCCTGCAGGAGTGCGTTTGTAGCCTTATTTTGGAAATAAAAAGTCGGCGGTCCATCCAGCAGTCGGCATCTCACACCGCGCTGGTTACGCGTCGAAACGAGGACGTAGTCCAGCGACTGTCAGTTGCTCGAGTGCGGGCACATCCGCGTCGTCTTCCTCCGCATCAGGTAAAAGTTGTTGATAAGGACTTGACTATGCTACGCGCAGGAGAGGGCATTTGCTTCCGCATTTGACAATTCCTTGGCGATCCACCACTACCTTCCGAGCAGTATGGTATGTCCCGACGCGGGCCCTATAGCCACCGAGGACAACCAGTTTATCTGCCTCCAGCACAGTTACCAGGGGAAAATTCATGTTTTTGAAAAACTTGCTCTTCACACGTCGGGACTGGTCATTCAGGGACGTAAGCACCAATGACAGTGGTAAATTCGTTCACGCGGAGGCAGGCACAAGTTCATGAGACCGTCGTTGATGCCTGCGGCAGGCAAGTTAGCCGTCCTACGATGTCGGTTGCGATGGCGAAGACGATCCCATGGTCCAATCGTCCTGCCTGTCGACGTCGACTCCAAATGTAACTAGCACTCACCTCCACCAATTGTATGCGTTCGGTGAATCGAGCCACACCGACAGGCACAATGTCAACTTTGTAATGCGCGAGTTCCGAGGTGGTTAAAACTGACCTAATTTTGGCTGGTGGCTCAGCTGCCTGTCTAGAAGCGAAAATTCTACTCTATCAGTGACACCGCTAATTCAGACATCCCGTCGGAGGCAGTGAGAAGGGGTTGTTGTTGTTCTCTATATTGCTTCAATCGTCTTTGGTACTCTCACGGAACAGCTATCAGCCGGCGCAAATATTCAGCATTCCGGTTGGTCACGGGAATAAAGATCTCCAGTATTCCAGTTAGCCTCGCCCTCAATTCCAGGGGAGTTTAGATTTAGGGATGGTATTGGTATTGTGGTTAGGTTTATTAGGGTTAATGCCAGAAGTAGGGTGTTAGGGTTGAAGTTGGCGAAAGGGAATAGGGACCCCCCGCCTGGAAATTAGAGCGAGGTCAGCTGTGGTATTGGGGGTCCATACTGCCGTGTCTAACCACCATTTCCCTGAGATACCACTTGTAAAACCTCCCTCGAGGGGATAAGAAGTTACACCCCTATATATGACTGTCGAATTCCATTGAAGGGCATAACCTTGCAATAGTGGGAAGGCCATCCGTGGCCACCTATGGGTATGCTGTTGTGGCTCCAAATGACTTTTTGACGGAAAGGGAAACGTTAAACTTGGGGTACTACGGGATGTGCAGACGCACCGGACACCCTTATCTACTGCCGGTCTAAGAGGTAACCGAGGGTGGCCGCTCAGCAGAGCATGGATTCGGAGAACTTCAGATGAAACCGTGCGAAACAACCACCACGTGCACCAAGCTCATGGAACGCCTTTCCACTTGCACATGGCCTATCCTTTTACCGAATATTTCCAACGCCCCAATACATACCAACACGCGAGCGCGAGCACACGATATTTTGTTATAAGGCAAGGCAGTGGCCTCACGTACGCGGGATTAGATCCTCGCCCACGTAAGCCCACATGTTGTTTATTTATGACTAGACTCCTAAATCGGACGGATTACTTGTCCCAGACCTAAACTGAAGTCACACAAATGAGTGGCATGCTCTAGGCGGCGACTCATACCAAGTCAGTCGCCCCGCCCAATCTCACTTGATTCAAACTTGTCATTGGGCTTGATTCTCCACACATCGGTTCAGCATGTCCGTTCTCCACCAAAATAAATCAAGCATTTTCCTGACTACCATGCTTAACTGATATTCGTGGATCAGAAGGTCCTCAAAAGACGGAATAACTTGGTCCTCCTCCGAATTAGGAATCAGACTGCAAAGGCGCCTTCTTTAATGTGGCCTTCACGGCATTCTTCACCAATACGCATACCCAAATTGATGAAGCCCAGTTACCTTGAGAGGGAAAATCGGCGCGTGTCTGACACGCGCAGTCAGGTGCCTTATGTCGACTCAGCCAAAGCGCGCGCAGGAATGCCAGTTTGCCCCCCACTTTGTCCAGCGAGCAGCGAAACATGGCGGGTGCTCTGAGATAATGAGGTGCACGATGTGTATGTCTGCTTCCGCATAATACAACATCCGCGCAATTCGCCCTTGTTTCCTCGGGACAGCAGGTCATCACTGTTTACGGAGGGCAAATTATTGATTCTTTCTACCAACCACATCAGATTTCAGTCGTACGTCTAACGCGAACATTACGTGCATTTCGGAAGTCGACATTTAATATGCACACAACAGCAATAGTCTACTTTAGTGTATGCGCACGCGCTCCTAGGGCTCACGAAAGAAGAGGCGTTCGTACTCTATGAGTAAAAACTGAGATCTCGATTTTATGCGGTTCTCGAAAACAGAAAAAGGACAAAGAGTAAGATAAGAATATAAGAAAGACGACCGCACAGTAATGAGGGGGAAATGACTGATCTAACACACATGAGGTCAAGGCGATGCAGAATTCACATAGTTTGGCCGTGTTGTCAGTGTGAATGTGTGCCATGCAACCATATTCCCGGCAAAAGGGGAGGTGAGCAAGCGGACGATGGTCCAGCAGACAGAAGATTCAGACTACACATAACCATGCCTGCGGTTGTAATCGCCTTGTTTTGGCATATGTATATATGTATATGTAGTTACATGGGAAGCAGATTGACAAAGGCATGGACTGTGCAAGAGAAGATTCACCGTCAGAGGCACCGAAGTACCGCCTCAAACACCAACACAAGTGGGTAATTCATAGTCTTTATCCTTGTAGAAGCAAGCACAAAAAACCCGAAGACAGTACTCGGGAACAGAACATACCCGAACTTCAGCTGCAGGAGGAGGTGGCGGCGGCGATAGCGGTATCGTTAATGGTAGAAAGCTTTTTGTAGCACTTCAGGTGGTAGCATAACCGAAACTGTACAAGTTGAATCTTTCTAGTTACTGCAGTTTTTTCACTAAATGATGTGAATGAAATCAATGGCGAAATTAAGGCAAAAATAGAGTGGTTTGGGTAGTGAGGAGGGGTGACAGTGGTGGGATGGGAGACGCGTGCCAAAGTGGCGGCAGAGGCTCTCAAGGCTTCAAGGAAGCAACGACCTGAGAGGCGATCTTCTGAAATTGGATAGCGGAGCCTCGGATGCGTTTCAGACAGACGGCTCGCTGGCCAGTGCGGCGCAGTTGACAGACTTCCATCTCCCACTGGAGTAGTAGGTCTTTTGGGGATGGGCGCTTGGTGGTGGCAGGGACATCCGCGTTTCCAGTGTCGCTATTTTCCGTCGACAGAGTTTCGATCCAACCGCAATGCAGGAGAAACATCCAATGCTTGTCAGCCTCCCATTGACAGCCTCTAACGGACTCCAGAGCACGTTTGATCTCCAGCAGCAAATCGGTGGGAGTCTTGTCACTGGTAACATGCACACCCCAGGGAGAACGGACTTCACGAGGGCGACTGTAGATCTCCCGTTTCTGAGCAATCACTTGAGTAGGAGCAGAGGCCTGTTTTGAGGGTCTGAAATGGAGGAAGGAGATGGAGGGGAAGAAAGCTAAAATGGCGGTGTTCATACGGAATTACCTAATAACTGCTGATAAAAAATACTGAAGGGGTCATGCTAGCGGTCCATCTATAGGACTTAATCTATTTTCCGTGGAAAAGCATAACAAGCCGGATTTAGTGAACGTTGCATACCTGTCCGCAGATAAACACCGGCATCCGAAATGGTAATGGTCATACTTAGTTCCATACTATCTAGAATTTAGCTTTAGAAGACTTAAGAAGAGGGGTAAGAGAACGAGTGCAGTGACCCGAAAGGGAAACCTGTTTCTCGGGCAGCAAGAGGTGGAAGACGATGGACGCAATGAATTACAGAACTATTATGAGTAAAGGCTGGAAAAAGAGAAAGGGTGTCTTTAAAGGTATTCTGATCACAAAAACATCGAGGCAGACAAGTGACAGCAGACTGCTTGCAGGCATGACAGAATGTGCCTAAACAAAAATGTCTTAATCTTACCCCTGAAATAGAGCGCCGAGAGCTCGTAGAACATTATGCGTCCAGGTCCCCGAGTGCGTTGTCGAGGAACTGTTTTAAACAGAAGATACAAATAGACCCTGCTGTAGGCCCACTTTTGTGAATAAAACAATAGAAAAATGGGATGAATTCAGTTTTGGTAGGCGACACTGGGGAGCAAAAAACGTTCGATAACCAAGGTTGATCGCCCTTTTGTTAGAAGATTAGTATGAGTTGAATAAAAACCCCATCAGCACATCTATACGCACTTACGGTATCATCCACCTTCCTGGGCGCTTTGGGCTTGGTTCCCGATATGGAAATGGCGAGAAATTGTTGAACTTCGCTGATCAGAACCGACTACTTGTCACCAACACGTGCTTCCAGCATTGCAACAAACATCTGCTGACCATGCTTTTCAAACAACAGTCATACCGCCAGTCAGATTGACTACCTACTCGTCGGCTCAAGGTTCCGCAGCTGGGTTCACGATATCAGATCGATGCGTGGCGCCGAGACTGGTAACGTCCATGGGTCGAACCATGTCCTTGTCCGTACACGCTTGAAAATCCATCTCTCATCCGCGCCAAAAATGCTACGTCCTAGACGCCTCGATCGGAAAAATCCGGCAAACCAACACTCCCGAGGCCCTGAGCAGAAAAATCCGGTCCTGTTTTACGACCCACGTCGACAGAGAAGGCAGTAACCGGTGGTTATCACCGAAAACGTCCATCTGTAAGGTAACTGAGAAAATCCTTGGATACACCCAACGACGCCGCAGTGACTGCATCAGAAGAACCCTGCAGTTGTCTGCTCAGAAGGCTCGAGCCAGGTCCCGTAATGATGATTCGTTCCGCCAACTTTGAAAGATGACGGCAAAGTCGGCCAGGAATGACCGGAAGCAATATTGGGCTGAAATAGCGACCTGTATGGAACAGGCCACGAACGTTGGCGACACGCGAAAACTCTACCAACTTATCTGCCAAGTGAATGGTAAGCCGTCTGCACTAGGTGACTCTGTGCGCGACGTGAATGACGGTTTTATTGCTGACAACCCGGCCAAAGTCGAAGTGACGTGAGCCCTTAGAGCACCACCTCAACTTCGATACCCAATCCACCTCGCCCTTACTCTCCTCTGCAGCGGAGTTTCTTCCCTCTCCAACCTGTACAGTGTCATGCAACCCCCCTTCTGGAGGAGAAGTTGCCGATGCCATACGAAAGCTACGCAACAACATGGCACCCGGAGATAACAGTATACCCGCTGAAATCTACAAGTCTTCTGTTGACACTCTGGCACCCTGGCTCCATGAAGTGAGTGAACAAGTGTGGAGAAACGAGGTTGCTCTTGATGACTGAGGTTTAGTCATACGTGTACCTATCTTCAAGGAGATGAGATGCGAGAACCACCGCGGCATAAGCCTCATCGATGTTGCTGCAAAGATCTTCGTTATTGTCCCACTCAGGTGATTCCAGGCTGTGCGTGACTCTAAGACGAGGAACAACCACGCCGGATCTCGTGCTGGATGTGGATGCGGGGACCAGGTACTTACACAAAGGCGCATTCTCGAATTTAGCCATAGCTACCAGCAACCGACGGCCGTCTGCTTTGTTGACTTTGCCGCCGCGTTCGATTCCGTCCATCGTGAGTCCCTATGGCGGATGGTGGCGCTAGATGGTGTACCGGAAAAATCATCGCCACGATCAAGGCCTGTTATCGCACCACCATCGCGCGAGTCCTGGTCCGCAACAACCTTTCCCAACCATTCGTTAATCGGTCTGGCATTCGACAGGGTTGTATCCTGTCCTCCATTCTGTTCGACTACGCTATTGACTGGATTCTCGGGAGGGTGACAATGTTGAGTTTGCACCCGGGCACCGACTGACTGATCTCGACAATGCCGATGATATTGCCTCACTCACTCCAAGCTTTGGTGATCTGCAGTCTATGGTGTCACGGGTGGACGCGGTCGCTAAATCGATCGGTTTATCCATAAACTCTGGGAAGACTTAAGTGTTTTCAAGCTGCATCCCTGGCCAGGAGAAGGCACCTCTCGGAACTGATGGCTCTCAACTGGAAGAAGTAGACAGTTTTAAATACCTCGGAGCGAGGCTGCTGTCGAATTGACAGAGTAAGGACGACATTGTCTCCAGAATCAAAGCTGCCCGACGGGTTTTCTCATGCCTTCGAAAGTGCCTATGGATCAGACACGACATCTCCATTGCTACTAAGATTCGCATGTACCGTGCATCTATCCGGTCTGCCCTTCTGTATGGTTGTAAACTCTGGGCTGTGCGCGTGGAGGACGTGCGAAAACTGGAGGTATTTAACCACCACTGCTTGAGGACCATCTTTCGAGTAAAGTACATCGACTTCATCGCAAATAAGACTGCCCGCGCTCGCTGCGACATCGCAAGGATAACCCAAGCCATGCAAGAAAGAGGACTGAGGTGGTTTTGGCATGTTCTTCGTCGTCCACCTCAGGAGCTCAATGTTACTGCGCCCGATCCGGCAGCGTTACCCCATTAGAAGCGTCGGAGTGGGAACCAACTCGAAACCTGGCTCGAAACAGTTAGTCAAGACATGGAGGCGGTTCTTGGATCTTCGGTATTCGGTTTCCTTCGTTGGCGAAGAGAATGGACTGAACTGTCCAGATCTGCAGCCGCGGATCGTCATGTTTGGAGAGGTACAGTTCGGGACATCATGAAGGCTGGCTTGTTCAGGCACGATCGCAGCTGTACCAGGTACAAGTACAAGCACCTAAGAAGTCGTACGGAGATAGAAAAGAACTGATTTTCAGAATGGAGCCAAGCATAGAAGAGAACACCAGCACGGTGTTAGGCAGGAACGCTGGAGGCATAGACTTGTCTTCCGGTGGTTGCTTATTATCATTGAAAGAAGATATTCATACTTAGAGGTAGTTGGGTTCCTCAGATTCATTCACAACTCAACCATGCATCCAGTACCACTGATGGCTACGCACCTGATGATCTTCGTATCTGTGTATTCCCTACTTTTGTAGTCCAAATAAAAGTGCCGGCCAGCCTGCACTGTGATGCTTATTCCTCATTACCCTGAAAGGCGGGGCAGTGGTACAATTACGAATAGAGACGATTTTGACATGAAGGGAGACTAGGCTCGTGGATGGAAAAACTAAACAGGACAATTCGTAGGAAGCAGAATTTATAAAATAAGACAGAATGCGAAAGTGGCATACCAGTGGTTGCTGAGCTAGACTTGAGCGAAGATCAAACATGTGCGTGGCACGCGACAAACTGGGACATCGTGCAGTGTAGATCACTGGGCCCGATCTGGTCCCCACAAAGCTTTACCTGTTGTCACCGGTCCGTGATGGGGGAAAGAGGAACAAGGCCGAGCTTCTATACTATTACAGCGCCATACAGATCATAACTTGGATTTTTGTCACTTGGTGATATACCTAAGTCATGAGGGCCGAATGTCAGGTTGTCATGGTTTCTTACTGCGACAAAACAGATCGGAGTGGGTTGGATGCCCGACCGCCTGGCATACAGATGGAATTTCCAGAGTTGGTCCCACTCTCGTCCACCTCTCGGGTATCAGTCCACTCTTCGAACGTGTCAGCCATCTGGCGCCGAGCTTGGGCGCAGGGGCCGGCAAAGCCGCAGGAGACCGTCTGTGTGTCGTGCAAGACCTGATTCGGCATCGGGTTGCGCCAAAAAACACGCTTTGCACTTACGGAGGAGATGCCTA
>CACRXP010000018.1:951597-963831 GCA_902702965.1 Spirometra erinaceieuropaei | reverse complement strand
TTTGCACTCAAGCGAGCTGAATCATGTCGAAAAGCCAGGGCTCACCCGCGTGGTTGTGCAGTGAAGTGTCTTGTGCGACTATCACACTCATGAGTCTTTTTTCAACATGCGACAACCGCTTCTAGGCCAAAGTACAGATGATGCAACAATGAAATACATTGCAGAATTTATCTGGTATAACTCAATTCAAATCAACGCATCGCTAATCATTTTTGCGGAACGGACACTAACCGGCTTCCAGTCAATAAGAGCGGCAAGGAAATTGCCCACGAAAAATGTCTGTATAAATAGTTCAGTAACGTAGGCCTAGTTCTCTTCTTATGCCAATCCTCAATTGAGCAGTTGCTTGAAAAAGGGTCGCGTTTACTGATGCACATAACACCGTCTTAAATTGGTGTCATGTCACTTTCATCCTTTTTATGAGATCTTATTTATTATTACCACCTCTGTCCTTGCGCCCACAGCGGGCGGTCGATTCCAAGCGGATCCGTTGGTCTGTTTTTCCATCCAAGCTTTTGACCACATTTCTGAAATCCATTATAACTGTTAATATTTCGTTCGACTCCTCATACGTCTAGCCTAGCTGCATTAGAGCACCGTGTTTCAGCAAGTCAATTCGCATTTTGAGGTGGGTCGATTTGAAATTTAGCAGGCAGACAAAACATTTATCATGCTCCGACATGTGAGAGACCCGCAACTGCACCAGATCCGATAAACGACTCCAGACGTTTCTTGCCGTGGCAGTGGGTCTTTTGGTTTCATCAATTGACGCCTGATGGTTGCCTCTGGCCTGTGTGCAACTCCAGAGGCCAGAGGCAACCATCAGGCGTCAATTGATGAAACCAAAAGACCCACTGCCACGGCAAGAAACGTCTGGAGTCGTTTATCGGATCTGGTGCAGTTGCGGACAAAGCAACTACGTCGGAGAAACCGGAAGACAGCTCCGAACGCGAATGGCCGAACACGCTGCAGCAGTGCGGAGAAATGACGCCAGCTCTCAAGTTGCGGCTCATTCGACGGGTTCCGGCCACACATTCAAATTTGACGAGGCCGAAATTCTCGCAAGAGGTGACAACCGCGTGAGCCGGGAGCTGCTTGAGTCATGGTTCACTGGCCCCCAGTCTATTAACAAGTGCAATGGTCTTCCCATTCAATACAGCGTGCTGAGACTTCGTCTAGGCGGAGAAATTGGCCACGCGGGGAGCGCCCTGATGAACACTCTTCCCAACACCCGGGTCAGCGCGTCAGATGGTCGAGCAATCATCACACCAACATCCAACGCACGTGATGAAATTGCTGCAATTAACGACGCGAATATCGACCATCACGCCACGTGCAACGATCCCTGATGAAGGGGAGGGAGCCGTGAACATTAATAGGTATGCGGTGGCATGGCTACTGCATCCTATAAATATTGCAGCCACAGGTGCATGAACCACCTTTGTCTGCTTATGTCTCTGATGATGGATTCGAGCAGGAATCCGAAACGTCAGGCTAATAAAGCTCTTGTCCCGGCGATCGTGTCTTCTTCTTCAAGACTGCTTCCTGGGACTCGTCTTTTCGCTTCTATTGGCAGAGGAAGGAATGTCAGTTGGTGTTCACGCTCATAATCACGCCGAGAGGGATGCAGATTTTGCCAGTGGCAAGACGGTGTGCGTTTAAAATATAAAAGGAACGGCGACCACAGGGAAAAGGATGAGATACGATTGTTGGAACAAGAATTTTATGTTTGACGCCACAAATTCCTGCTCGAATCCATCACCAAAGACAGTTTCAGATGCAACTAATGGGCACACAAGGGCTGCGGCATTTGTAAGGTGAAACATTCGTGTCCCACGCATTCACCGTTGACATTCGTATTTCGTAGGAAGAATGCATGGTTCAAGCTGGTAAATGACGTAATAAGATCACGGGTGTTGGCCATTCGCGTGATAATAACTCGACATTTTGGCGCACTGGCACAATTACTCGAAGTGGTTTTCGCCCGCACCTTCCCGTGTGACCGATTACTCTGCCCAGTCGCAGCACTAAATAGAGAGCTTGCAGGCCATTGCGCTGACGGGAGAACTATGAATAAAACAACCCGTCACTAACATGGCAATCACTGATTGAGTGAATTTCGACCTCGTCGAACTTAAAGCCCTAGCCAGAGTCCGTTTAATGAGCCGCAACTTGAGAGCCGGCGTCACTCCACCCCACTGCTGCATCAAGGGTCATCGCCAGATTTTTCCTACGCAATTGCTCTATCAACAACCGCACAAGGTCCAGCCAACGACTCCAGGCATTTCTCGCCATGGCGGTGCATCGTTCAGAATCATTATCTGGCGCCTGGTAATCGCCTCTGGCCCGTGTGCAACTGCAAATCAAAGAGGTTTAAAAGGGTGATTAACAGCTGCCGAAACCTACTTGACGCACAGGAACGCTTGCCAAAATTTGTAGTTGGTGCAGTTCGGTCACTCGTCTCGTTTACGCATACAGCGTTTGATAAGGTTGCGCGGGTAGCCATTCGCTCTCAGCACCCGTCGAAGATATCGATATCCGGCAACCTTAACCTCTTGTTCATCGTAGTGCGTCTTAACACGCCGATACAGGGCCCCTACGTAAACGAATTTGTGGCAGGGTAGGTAGTTGTCTTTGAAGCTCGGCAAATGTGGCCTATTCGTCGCTTTCCTGAACACCAGCTTTGGACCACAACAAACTTCAAACAGACGAGGACAACAAGGAAGGTTGGTTGATTTATTTATTCCCCACAATCATAAATCGCTTGCTCGCGAGGAAATTGTTGAGACTTTCTTTGAAGAAAGCAACTGATAACGTTCGATGAGCACAGAATTTCGGTATGCGATGTCGAAAGACCAGTGACTCCAACCCCTTCAGGATCGCCTCGGCCAAGGGCAACGAAATCTACGAATCTATTTGCAAGCTTTCCAGCTGTTTGTAGATCGTTCCACCGAACCACGTTTTGAGATGGATTCTTAGGAGTTTGATGATTTCGGTGTCTGAAGTGATTATCCGTTTCATCGTATTTACTTTGAACCAGTTCGATGGTCTCGAGTGCTGGATCCTGGGGAATCGAGGCAAAGAGGGACGCGACATCAAAAGGCACCATAACCTCGTTTTGTAGGAGACTTGCGTCTTGAAGTTTCCCAAAGAACTGTATTGATTAAATGACTGAGGTGTCTGAATTAGCGGTTCAAGATTTGAAAAACTAAAACGGCCACTTTACCGGCCCGTAAGTCGAAGTGTCTTATAGCGACACGATGGGCCAGAGGGGCGCCTTCCTTGTGCACTTTAAGGTCATAAAAAGGATCCAAGCCGTTTCTTGGGCTCCCCGTCATGCGTCAGTTGATCGGTGATACTGCATAAGCTGGTGGCATATCTCATGAAACGTTAACTGAAGATCTGAAATGTGTTTTCGATTAGAAAGGAGTAGACAGAGATGTTCGCAAAATGACTGCTCGGTCGTACATAAGCCCTTCGGTCATTGGCTTTTTCGCACTCAAGAAGTGCGTGAGTCGCTTGCTGTAAGAGAACTATCGCCACACCACGTCTACCAGAAAAGCCGCATGTTCCGCTGCGATAAAGAGATAAGTGGTAGTCAACTCCAGAAGTTCCGAGCCCTTAAGCAAACAGCGGGCCCAAGTTGTACTGATGAGTACTGCGTGGCGTCAAACTTTTGGTGGCAGAGTTTAGGAACGTTCGTACATTCCAGCTTTCAGTACCAAGAGTCTGATTTTCAATTGGGTGAATCAGCTCACACCAGTGAACTGGGACCGCGGAGCGCGTTGGTTTCCGCGGTGATTGTAACGCGGATCATAATACCTGAATCGGACATTTTCATGAGATTTTTGGGGAAGTTGAGCACAGATCAATCCCAACAGCTGCTCGAACTGTGTTCGAGGATGTCTTTTCTAGCGCCTTTTCTCAAGAACCTAAAGACAAGGCAGTAATAGCAAGTAAACTTAATGACTGACGGTTCACACTCATCATTTCTCAGTGCCGTCATCGGGTGTTGTGGTATTTTTTAAGTTAGTTGGCGTGCCAGACCTCAGCTCTCCATGCCCTGATAGCAATGTCGCTGTTGGCCCGTGACTGCTTGTTCGTCATACTCGAGAGCCCGCTTATTTGGCAGCTAACCCTTACATTTTAGGACTATAGAAAATGTATGTTAAAAGTTCTGGCGCCGCAGGCGAATGGTTATGGAGGCACGCCAAGATATGGTTTTCGATATCGCCAAGCCTATGGGAGGATCACAATCAGTAGGGCGACGTGGGAATCCTTGATGGATGGCGGACAACATTCCCATTACCATAATACCGCTTTCATTTATTACCTTTTTATAAGTTACAGATTTGTCAGATAGGTGTCCGGCTACATCTGCATAATTTGCGACTGCTTATCCGTCAGCTGAAAGAGTCTACCTATTTGGCAGCTAACCTTTGCTAAAGGCCCTTCCACTATACGCCAGCTGCGGACGAGACTGGCAGTGAGCAGCTAGGCAAACGGGAACTCATCGCCCTACTACTGGCAACTTGGGTGCGAGCAATCATGACACCTAGTGAGAACATCAACGAGGAATGCGTGAACTGCTAATGGTGGTATGGCAAATGCATCCTATAAATACCGCAGTTTCTACGCGTCCGCTACAAGTATATGCAGTTGTCTCCCATAAGAGGCTCGATTGAGAATCCAAAACGTAAGGAAAATAATACTCTTAGTATGGTAAGCGCACTATCTTTGAAACACGATCGTGGAAGGCATGTTGCTTTCCCATCTAGCGTATGTTACCGATAAAGGACGGCAACTGGGTGCAGATGCTGTGATAGGGAAGGCCTACTGGACACATGGATGAGAGATTGGTGGCAGGATGAGGTGGTGCGAAATAGTAGGAAACACCAGGTTCAGCGATGCCTTTGGTAGAGACTCGTCAGTACAATTGTTACAAGCACTCGCTACGACTGTGGTCGTCCCTCCATTAACAGATCTGGATAGTGTCGTGGGACACTAACTGGCAGTCTACCTACAATAAGGTATTGTCATGCAAGGGTTAGTTAACCACATCGAGGAACCAGGAGTACCAAAACAGTTACGACGTCGATCCCCTGCCCACGACACCCAGAATTTCTGCCATATTGACTGCAAGACGCCTTTGTTAGGCCGCTTCTGTCCGCCTTGCCTGCCAACATCCGTGGTAATGATACCCTCGAACAGTACCTTCGACAGCAGCTCATCATTCATCCTCATCACGTTGATGCCTCAACGCAGTCCTTCTTGCTACAACGTGGCGTGAACACCAAGGCATACCGGCTCTATCCAGTACGCCTTTGTCTACAATCCTCCCTTACCACCTCAAATTCAGTATCCTGAAGAGGTAGCCCAGGTAACCGTGGTTCAGTTTCCTCCCTCGACTCTTCCAAACCATGCATGTTTCCACCCCCAACAGGAGCGTTGTCAAGAGGAAAGAATCGATACATCTTCAATCTCGCGTTCGGGCAAGGATCCGAACGACTCTAAACTGAGTGCTGCAGCCGGCCTGACCGGCTATGGACATCCGGTGGACATTTTTATCGTCAATTTTAGGATTTCTTGTAATCGTGCTCCATAGATGTCCGCGCTGATCCTGGTCGTGCTGAACCCATCGGGTGGCACTGGTTTATGCATAACCACTGTTGTCCCATGTTCATCGTCAGTCCAAAGTCTGCGCGGCCGGAGGCAAAGCGGTTTATGCTCCAATTCAGGTTCGCTTCCCTCGTGGCCTTCTGCCTATATCATGTGCTCTCAGCAACATAACACTGTGAGTCAGGATTTTGTATACAAACTTCAAAAGTGGACAGTCTCAGTACTTCACTGCTCCTAACCCTCTGTTTTGTCCCTTAGTCCATTCACTTATCTATGGAAGCTTCTAGGTTTCAGATCGGAATCATTAATGGAAACGCGAATGCATTTGTTGCCGCGAACGAAGGTCGACTACTGAGCTGAAACTCCGCGACAGCCAGACGGCACCAGTCCCCAATTCGGCTCCTGGGTGAGCAAACGACCGACAAGAAAACGATGGCAGGTGGCTTAATTTTGGCTCATAATTGACGTATTACAGCGACGCCGTCAGATTCCGTGACACTTCAAAAGTTAGCCTACGTGCTAAATGTTAGACATTTTCCCTGAAAACAATTTGATGTATCGTTTAATAGCCAGACAGAGTCCTACTCACTTTCACAAGATATCATTGGATATACCAATAATTTTACACACAGTAATAGCCCTCAAAATATTTGCATGCGCGACAACTCATGCCAACTCTTCAAAACCGTATTGTCAGCAATGAATGTCTAATTTCGTCAATGCGCAGTGCGAAGAAGACGTAATATCCTTGTACATAAATGTTATGACTGACTTATATAGCCCCCTAAAGAGGGCATGGGGATCGGAACGTCTGGGCTTCAACCTAATCTTCAACCTAATCCCAAGCCTAATTTCAGTGAAATTTGACTGAAAGCTACTCGTCTTGCAGGCGATTCTTGATCTCACGTCCAGCTTAGGTGGTCGTATAAGTTAGTCCTACCAAATAAATATATGAAATGAAATCTGGATGCAATTGCTGTGTGAAATAGGAATACAGTTATGAAGGCACCTAACATCTGTGAGAATTACGCAGTACTTAAGGAATGTTTACGGACTACAGTTGAAACACGGGAGTGGAAAAAAATGAAGATCAAGACACCAGCATGCTTGACAAGAGCAACAACTGCAACCCCATTCAAGCAATATTTTATATTTGGAAGCCGGTGAATGCTTTACGCATATGGACGGCCACCGTGCATTTGGTTGCGAATGTGTCGTAGTCAGTCTCCAAAGAAGGCTGTTTTATTAACTATAAAGGTGCGCAAACCTGAGCGACACCAATTAGGCTTGCACGAAAAGTCCTGAGAGTTCGTGAAGTTTATCAGGCAAATAAAGGTGAAGAAACATGGAAAAATGGATGAAGGGTAAGGAGGACAGGATGTACTTGAGAGGCTGGTTCAAGGTTAGGTTGCAGTCCAGGCCACAGAGAACACAATTCATGTTGATGATAAGGTAGAAATCATCGGGAAAATTAGTTTGATAACAAGAACAGAGAGGAAGAGGTGCTGGCTATGGATATGAGGTATGGCATTAGAAAAGAAAACCTTAGCAAACCCGTAAAATGACTTGCGCTTAGATGAAACCCCGGCAAGAATAGTGCAAATAAACCGTGAATAAGTAGGAGCAACAGACACAGAGGAATCTGGAACTGGCCCTCACGGTTCATTTGCGGCCGTCTTCGTTCACGGTTCTTCTTATTCGTAATGCAGCTGCCCGCAATTTTCTACCTACAAGCAGGATCACTGACCTGGACAGGTGCACTTACTAAAACCAGCCGACGTCCCCCCCCCCCCCCCCAACCATGCCCAGGAATGCTACAATACCTGCATGGCGTTAAAACAGACACATTTTGACGACTCCAACAAATCTATTATCGGTATCGGGTCATTCACTCAACCAGTCAAATGACTTTCCTCTAAGGAGTGTTAGCTGCAGAAAATTCTGAGCATTTTTGAAGAGAGAAGAGGATAGATTCGAAGTCGCTTGATTGTCTTTGTTTGTGCATGGCTGTATACATGCAATCGGGATCAGTATAACTGTTAGATCAGCTTATGAGGAGTTAATAATGTCGCACTAGCCACCTGACAGCAGCAACCTAACATGTGCACATCGATAGGGCGAGCCGTACGCGTGCTCACAACGTCTGTTCTCACAGTTGCAAAGATCACGCGAGAACCCAAATCTGGTATGCAAAGCAACGGCAATTGCACAAATTGCAGTACTGGGTGGTAAAACACGGTTGATAGTGTAGACCAAGTAAGTAAGTGGACAAAGAGGTAGGGGGGGGGGAGGTCCTGACTTCCTATGCGTACACCACTTCCCTAATTGAAGACTAAGGACAACCGGACACACGCTGCGTTTGGTAAACATTCTTTATCACATAGATTTCAGTCAACTAGACAGAGGGCTTTGGCTAATACCGGGGAGGGGGCAAGGGCCCCATGTGGAATGTGAGAATGAATCAAAAGTTTGACAGGGGAGGACTGGCAAGGTTGCACAAAAAAGAGAAGTCACCACGCGTCCGCAGACTCCGCAGGGCAGCGGCTAGTTGTTGTCTGATTGCGCCTGTAAACCTGTCTCGCAGTTGGTTAACCAAATAAGTCATCTTCCGCTCGAAACACATGACATAAGCGGTCAACCTACTCCTAAACTTCTTAACTTCAACAGGACCTCTGATTACCAGCGAGATAAGTCGATGTTGACTTTTGTGTCGTTAAGTTTGGATGACAGAAACCCCGGACCGACGGATGTCTGTTAGCATGGCCGAGAACTGCTGATGTATCTGCGGGTGGCGAAAATGGAAATAACTCCCACCTGAGACCAATTGCGAAGGGCGGATTACGCAGCCGTGATATCGGCACGCGCAAATAGATACCGATCTGGTAAACCAATTACCTGTTGAGGTCGCAAGCCGTAGCGGTAGCACTATACAGCGAACGTTGTCCAGCATCCAGCAGAGCCCCACCTGTCGACCGACACATTCTGGAACATTCAGCTGGAGTGTCGGAAGGATGGAGACGTCCATATTAGGATTTACGATGTACAGAAAACCATTCCTACCTGTAGCTGTTGTTTGGCGGGCGACGGCCGGAACGCATTTATCAATGATAGGAATACCATGGTGTGCGCGCTCTGATTGGACTTACCGATGGTCAGTGGCGCCCAGAGGGGCAAGTTTTTACCCAATAACAACGGCACGCTACGTAACGTTAACGGTTGTCAAGTGCTTGTTGCAGGGTTCCGTGCAAACATTTTGTCGTCCAAAGACGCGAAAGACAAAGTGTGCGTTTACGGTTATCGTACAGGAAGACCGATAATCGACCATTTATCCTTAAGGATAGATGGCAGTTAGACAGAGTTGAAGGCCATTTTGGTAGCCTAGGGTAGAAAAAAATCCACGGAACCCAAGCGTGGACTGACCAAGAGAGGTACATCGTTCTAGGTTACAAACGAATTTTCCATCAGACTCCAAACCACACACAAGGAGTTGGTTGCTTTCTCAACCACATATTTTTTCTTGGGACGTATTAGCTCCCTTCAGGATGGAGTCCATTTTCACTGATGGCATTACCAGATATCAACCGCACGAAAATCACTGAGACATGAATTACTACTACACTCGATGCACATCGTTCCACAACGTATCTGAGGATAAGGAAGGCGGTGGAGGCCATGATTGACGGCTGTGATTAACAGGATCAAACGAAGAAATAGAAGCATCTCCTTTATGCACGAAGACGGTGGTGCTAAGCTTGCTCAGCGACCGTGTAAGACCCGACTCGCTTGCAAGCACCAGCTGTCAATTTAGAAACGGCGCTTATTCCTATTTAGAACTAGCTTGAACGAACGAGGATCAACACAGAATCCTGTTTTTACGTATGAGCAGTGCATGCCCTCGCCAACCCCGACAAGGGAGGCTACTCACCAGACTAATTTAGCCTGAAAGGCGGCCTAGAAGTATGTCAAAGTGAACCGACAGACCATGCGTCCATGGTTCATTTGGTAAGGCGTTGAGCGCTTGACAAAATGGCCCCAGCTTTAAATGCCTGTCTTCCAGGTCTGAGGCCAGACTATCTGACGAAAACACGAAAGCCAGAAAAGGTCAAGTCAATATCCAGTGGCCTTGCTGGTATTGCTTCTTGTGCCTTTACAGTGGTTAAGTGATCAGGCTAACATGTGTGCGCAGTGGTCCGTTAACAATAATCGACAAGGATGAGCAAGTTGTCGAGGCGTGTCGTACAGAAGATGCAATCCTTCGACTAATGAATACTTCCGGATCTCGCATAAGGATCTAATGTTAGCAACAAAATGACGTCCAAACAAGCATTTGGCAGTCAAAATGGTAGCTGAATTTGTTTCATGATTTAATGTTAGACTATTGCCCGGAAACAACGAGAATGAGGGTGATTGTAATGTGCATAAGTTCCCACTTAAAATAATACGCTGCTGTGAGGAAATTTGTGAACGCAAAACAGCTACGAACTCACTCACAGCATTATTCTGGGTAATAAAGACCGATAGGAGTTAAGAACCTGTGCAATTAAAGGCTACTAACTCACCGAGGTGGCGTGTCTTTGGATGGCATTTTTCCGGGTTTCGTTGAACCTAAAAAGCCAAGAAGTGGAGAAGAAACTCCTACAGCAAAAGTGGAAAAACGCACGTCCAAAAAATTCATAATGAATGATCTTTTAAATTAATGAGAAAACACGTTAGACCACACAGAGGCTGCAGGGGTGTCCTTTTTGCCGGTCATACGACATCGGTAGTCATTCCATCGCGCAACATAAACAATATTTTAGGGATCCCGAAATCCACCTTTGCTCTCAGTCCAGCTTTGAGATGCTTGTGAGTTTTCCTACCAGCCTCATGCACACGAGACTGTCAAACTGACGGCAGTCTACGGTCTGACCTAAATACATGTCATATCGAAGTTAAAACTGATTTCCTCGACTGAAACAATTTCGAGTCCCATTTGGACAGTATCCTTTGGGGCTGTGGGAGTGTGGTTCTATAGTTTCGCTGGCCCAAAAAGTCAAAATATGTCTTACGCCTCAACTCATATCTTGGTCTAAGCCACAGAACCGCAAGACGGACTGCTCTTCCCCTCCTGTCCGTTCTGGTGGCTAGCACGAAATCCATTCCATGTTCGCTCAAATAAACGATAATTGAGAATAACGACCAATTAATAATCGCACCTTGTTTAATCCTCGCGCTCTCCCAACCGGACTGACGAGCACAGACATGCCAGAAATGAGCATTCCGGTGGGGCTTGCCATTGTTAGCAATACTTCTCGATGTCTAACTGTCAGCCACTATGCCGCCGTCAGTATAGCCTCCCGGCCGTAATCCCAAGACGAAAAAGAAACGTCCATTTTCATCCTCTAATAACAATTAATCAGTGAATCGGACGCCGTGAATGAACATTCCCGGTCGTACACGACAGGGCGCGAACCCGTCATTCACTGATGAAGCGCTTGCTTATTGCCAAATAAATCCGGGTTCGGACCTCAGGTCGACAGGCCTGCGGTTCGGTATTGCCGGCTGACAACAGTAAGCGAACCAGGAATGACTATTTTGGCCTTCCCTCTCATCACGGGTAATACTTTCAATCGCACCGCATGCTCGGCAAAACTAATTATCTAACACCTTTTCTACTATAGAGGATTAAAGGTCAGATGTTTGATTTGTAATGGCAACATCAGAAACAGGTATCAGGAGCAGTTGCGAAAACACTGCGTGAAAATTGTTTAGGAATATGAATATGGCTACGTGACCTTCGACTTTCAGGTCAGAAGGCGGAATATGACATATGGAAGACTGAGGACTTCCGACCTCAGCTGTTACTTTCGAAACCTTGAACTAGCTTTGGATCCCTAAGTTTTCCAGTACTATTTGGAGTATGACAGGGCAATGAGCCAAAATATCTCAGTAAACAACCTTAAAAATAGACATGTTATGCAAAAATAGATTGCCGGCAAAGACAATGGAGACTGAAATGGCCATTTCTGGCTTATTGGCCGGGGCGAGTGAGCCCTATAACCGATCGGTGAGCGCCCATCCACTATTGTTATAGACAGACAATGTTTCAAACTCACAAAGGTTATATGGTTTAATTTCCCTAAACAAAACCTACGAAATAATGAAAGTCTCCCTAAATGCAATGAGTAAACCGAATTGTTAAATTGAAGGTCCACATGAAGAACAGAAGTCTGGCTGAGTTCTGACGTTTAATGGATTCTACGAGCACTCCCATATTACACCTGAAAAGTCCAGTCTTTAAACACGTGTTTTCAGTAGTTTATTGTCAGGCCCACATAGTTATACAGAGAATGAAAATATGAGAAGTTGGCAGGGTTTTTAAATGTTTCATGGGCTATTAACACTCATCGTTCCCACTTTGTCCGCATTAAGAGGACGGCGTGTTGTTGTCAATGCGACTGAGGGAGGGGGGGGAGACGAGATAGGCTGTGAACGGTGCTTGTAGGTCGAGTACGTGGAGTGCACATCACTGACATCTGGGGGTTGAAGTGACGAGCTATCACAGCCTGGAGTCTGCACTGACCACGGAACACGAAGCGCCTGTACCGTTTTCTGACAACACAGCGCTGGGTTCAT
>CACRXP010000018.1:924748-948839 GCA_902702965.1 Spirometra erinaceieuropaei | reverse complement strand
CATGGCCCTTTATAGAGGTTAGCTAGTTTTCAATAGATAACCTGAAAGGCTTCTGTAGCATCGACTCGGTGACTCCTAGCAACTAGGCGTGCGAGAATCGGACTCGAAATCCATCTGTTTTCACCTTTACCTAGCCAGACACGTATGTGTTCACAGCCTCTTTTCCGGACGCCTCGTTGTACGGCCAGTGTATCCCGGTCCACGGGAGCAAGTAAGTCAACATACATCGGTATGGCCTGCAACGGTAGTCCTTGGCCAAACCATTTTAATGCTTTGCAGTGGTGGCAGACGATCCATACCATAGGAATTTTGATTACATTGCTTATTATCCTAAATTATACTGAAATAGGCAAAGCGGTTTCAGTGTGTGTGACACGACCCAGTTGTAGTCCAAAGGCTTAGGTGACCAGCCTGCAGTCAACCAAAAAGCCCTGTTTGCACTGGGAAGACAAATGAACAGACCAACAGCCTGATCCGATCGGTGACAGCGAACGCAAAATAGGCTACCCCTGGATGTGCTCTGAAGCAGAAGAAAGAGTTCAAGACGAGATGGGTCGTGTAAAACATGTTATATTTCTCTGTTAGCTTAGTATTTATGAACGTTTGCACTTTGCTGAAAACAGTGGCCCGCAGGTAAGCCCGTATCAGGCGGGCCAGCGAAGATAACGACAACGACAACGGAGATGATAAGAATAATTAAAGTGGTGGTAACGATGATAATGACAACGGCAGCCATGCGGCGAGGGTGGCGATTATTATTACTACCGCCTCGGTGGGATTCGGAGCCATGACACCAAGAACAAGGCCTGAGTACAGGCAACGCTCCAACCATCTGAGACACGAGGCCACACCCCGAGACGTGAGTTTAATCACATTTGGGTCAAATTGCCCGTCCAACCTACTGCACCGTATGGAATCTGCCAATTCTGATACCGCCGTGGGTTCAAATCTCATCGATGCCGCCACTTTCTTCACAATTAGGTCAAGTGAGTTGTTCAAATCCGCCAATAACACCAATTATTTACTACTATGATTAGTGTGGGAAGGATGGCAAAAAGACAAGACAGCGAACCCTTTTTACCTGAACTGCGATAGTCCGCCTCACCGGGGGGTGCACTGTTGGGGTTGCTGGAAGCCGAAGAGGTGCTGCCCGCCAGAGAACGGCCCATGTTCACAAAGGCTCGTTTTAAGGCCGCAGGCAGTGAACTGGTTGCGGAATGATGGGCTGGGAGTTGATGGGTCACGTTTGGATGAAGGTTCGTTTTAGAGTCACGTGGGCCAGAGTGGCGCCGCATACGGTCCATTGTCTCTGAGATTGGCTCAACCGTGAACCTGCCTACAGCTGCCGCGCCTGGCCGCGGAGCCACATAGGAGGATGGGATGGGTTGAGTAGGTGAAGACTCTGAAGGAGGCAGTTCACATGATCCTCTGGAGGTCCTAAACATATATATATATGAATAACTAATAATATATATATATATATCAGGTGAATAATTTCGGAAATTAATCAGTGCAGAACTTGGAGTTAAATCTCCGGGACATGACTTTTTAGGATCAGAACCGAAATTTCAATGAACATTTGAGTCGAAGACAATCAACTACTGTGGAATAACCACGTAATGCCCATTCTACAAACAAGTAGTACTACGAGTAGTATGAATTTCATATGGTAAAGGTATTATACCGTACTCCCGACCTAGATACTAGATATATATATATATATATATATATATATAATTTTTAGACATTACTCTTATCCGCTATGTGGCCTAGATAGCAAGAGCTCCAATTAAACAGATTTTAATGACGAAATAGGGGAAGACAATAAATATGGAGTCCGTGATGATGATGATAATGACAAAAACCGCTGTGATGGTGCAAATTCTAGTAATATCGATTCATTATCATCGCGGAATTCGAAAGAAGTCTTGGATAAGGTAAGAGAGGTCAAATAGGTACGTAATGTCGAACCTCGAAAGAGGACAGGGTACTCTAACCGAGAAGGTGCTCCTATTTGCATGTTTATGTATGGAATCTTGCGGTTGAGGCAATTCGGGCTTTGTACGAAAAGACAGTCTCATGGAACAGAAAAGAAATGCGAAAAGTTATTCTAGTTTTAAATATGATCCCTCTTAATTCAAAGTAGGATTAAGATAGTCGATAGTCTGGGAACTAGGTCAGTCAGTCAGTGTATTTGAGGGAAATAGGCTTACGCATTTGAACTCCCTATTTGTGCATAAAAAAATCGAAAAACAAGCAAAAATGTGAAGAAATTACAGCATCAAGTGAATGCATACATTGATTCACATATGTCACTAGTCACATGGCTAAAAATTCACATAGTCCAAAACATGATCCAAAACAAAAACGGACCAACTGATGTCAGGACGGGCATGACTAGTCGTGCGAAATCCGGTAAAGAGGAGATATCAGGAAGGACCTAACTCCAGATAAGATTGGGTTTGTCAAAGAGAAGAGAAAAAAGTTTCGTGAGGAAATTCTCTGTTACAAGATTGAGGACCAAACGGAGAAAAAAGCTGGCCAAACTCGCAAGTATACGCCTCAGAATGGCAAGACAGAAAGAAGATAATTTAATTAGAAGGCCAACATCGAAATTTTTGAATGATCAGGTGTTCTATAGCGGCCCAAGCTGCACATTACAGTTACGGCAAAGTTCTTTAATGCACAGGGCAAGAGACCTACTCTGAAGGGCCGGAGTCAGACCAAAGAGATAGCCTAGTTTCGACAGAAAAAGCAGTTTGAGTCATCGAACAAAAGTACTTCGTTATCCTCATCGAGGTAGAAGAGGCTAGCTGAACCGCAAGTTCGTCAGGAGTCTGAATTTACTCGAGATTAAGTGATTAAGTGGCAATCAGAGAAAGACTATCATAGCAACGGCCGGAGAATGGAGTTTAAGAGGCCTTGGCCGCACCCCTAAGTTTATGTCGTCCGACAGCGTTTTCTTGTGATGTTTAGTAATATGAGTGTCTATTTGACCAATTTGGACGGTAAAAGGCAGTATTGAAATAAAAAGCCAACCAAAATTGACGCAAGATCGTCGCCTAAAGACGAAAGTTTGCAGGTCAACCGATAAAAGGCAATATGCGAAGTGCAGCTTGTTTAATATGTACGTATTACACAACCCTAGGAGATTTGCATCAAAAGGCGCTACAGTTGCCAGTTGATACGGCTGACAAAGTAGAGTGAGTATGATATAAACCTCATCGGTTAACCTAGAGTCCACCACTTACAACAATAATCAAAACTTCCGAGCGCAACGCCAATAAAGCCTTTCAAAGTAAATTGCTGCTACGGCGAATCTTCAACATGCAGGCTGAGTGGAATTAACGTAGTATCGCAACGGAAGGTGACCAAATTGAGGGATTGGGGCCCTCAAAGAGCAACCTTATCCACACTACCTGAGCCTTGCAAAAAAAACACCACAAACTGGATAAGGGAATTGAGTACGGCTGTCTTGCCAACTGCTTGGGACAAGACATTTTAGAAAGCAAACATCAAAGAATTCAAAAATGCCTACGGTAAGTGAAAAATTCGACCGTCCAAACCAACAGTTACCACACTACGGCGGACAGACAAGGCAACTTGGACATGAATATGAATATAATTTGGATGACGTACGCCACATCCAAATCGCTCTCCCCTCCCAGTTATCGTGTTTCAATGGCATGACTAAGTCGAGGCCTACTGGAAATGCATACATGAGCAGTCTCTGAAAATGAGTAAGGCCACAACTCCAGCCAATTAGAATGCGGCTGGCTCCTGCTGCTGAGCAAAACAGATTGCACACAGTTTCAACAAGCCGGGGGATACTCCGGCTAACCATCACCTGCTCTTGTCCTGAAATTGGAGTAATGGCAGTAGTGCAGTCACTGCGCTCACCGCATTCTCATGGAATCAAAAAGGAACCAGATACTACGTGGGGTCGGAATTGCGCGGCACCTTACTGCAGGTAGACGATCAGTGCAACTGTCCACAATCGGCACATAGGACATCCCATGCATGACACCTAGTATCTTCGCTAAATAGCTAAGGATGACTGATATTTCCAGGCAAAGCAGGCTACCAAGAACCCATCTGGTAAGTTCTAAAAAGGTCGAAATGTTTAGAATAGATGGCCATTCTAAAACTTGCCAAGGATAGTGGTGTACTCTGATGTCATTTATGGCATGAAAAGTAAACAAATTAACTGATGACGGTAAAGTAAACGGCTGGCCCTAAACAAATGCTGCTCTCAGGAAGCATATGCAGTGGTTGCTAAGGTATAACCTCCTCTAGAGCAACACCGAAACCGACGTTTCGCCAATTTTTCCCACAGAGTCTGGAAACAGGCGCAACTGATCACATCGCGTTGCACTTTAAAGGATTAGAATAACCGTCCAAGTGTCAGGTAAGATGTCTAAACAAAAGTATATTGGCACTGCTGATTATGGTTTGATTTATAAGGTACTTAAATCAAGTCTCTTGCTTTTAGCTGTCAGTTCATCTTTGGGTGGGTCACCCTATGAATATAATCCAAAACGTTTACTGCTTTGTTTTATTTCCAAGGAAATTAGTGCTTGGGCTTGGGGTAAACCCTTCAAAACAAAGCTTTTGGGCTCGACTGAGAATCGACATGTTCTGCTCCTATGATAAGTGACTACTAGAAGTTGAATCCCGTTAGCATGCCGGGACCATGATTAGAGTACAGATGCCTACCCACCTATTAGAACAACCGAATGAGTCCTCACAGACGAAGTTGGGACATAGTTTGCTGAGATGCTAGTGTTAAAAATAGAGTATTGGTAGCATGACGTACTCCGGGCAAAACATTTACCATAGCTCGGTCATTTAAAAGGTAAAAGTAATGCGCGTGTTCACTCCTAAGCTGACCACCATTTCTAGGAGCCATTTGCACATGTTGATTTAAGCATTACGACCATTGCCAACCTCCCCCTCACCCCCCACCCCCCACCCCCCACCAAAGCACACTGTGCGTACACACTCAGGAACGTGTGCGTTGACCTTGACTCGGTTAATGCGTCGGAGGCGCGTGGACTTACACCATCCGAAATGAGCTTTAGCTTTTATGCCTTGAAGCAGGCGATGCCAGGAAGACAGCACGAACACGTCAGTGTTTTTGCACCTACGCACACCTGCCCCCAGTAAGACCACTCAGGTCTTGCATGCATGAGCGGACTCCGTGGCTGTCAAGCATGCGTGACCCGCTAACGTAACAGAAGTCGGTTTGACATAGGAAAAGGGGTGGTGGGTGTGGTTTCGAAGATAGCGGCGGTGGTCGTAGAGGCAAGAAGGAGAGCAGAGAGAAAAATAGTAATAATAATAATGTGGCAGGAGAAGAAGAAGAAGAATAAAGGAATTGGTAGAATGATATTACCGACAAAGGGAGACTGGAATGGCCATTTCTGGTTTATTAGCCGTCGTCAGCCAGCCATACCCAAGCCCGAAGTGTGGAACACCCGAGCCTCGAACTCGCGACCTGTTGGTTTAGAAGTCAACGCCTCTACTCACCGGGCCACGAGCCCGTTGCCCTGTCGGTTTTTGATCGAGAATATACAATGTTAGGGGGCGCTCACCGATCGTTCATACGGAACTCACTCGTTCTGTTGTGCCTTAAGGGCTCTCTCTCGAGCCCAACCAGCAGCCGCACAGCGGCGCATGATATATAGGCAGAATGATATTACCGCCGCTGTGCGGCTGCTGGTTGGGCTCGAGAGAGAGCCCTTAAGGCACAACGGAACGAGTGAGTTCCGTATGAACGATCGGTGAGCGCCCCCTAACAATAAAGGAATTAATGGACACCTTAGTAGCTGCCTAAGAGATAAAAGCGGGTGAATCGATAGGGAAGATGTCAGCTTTGCACGAGCTATTCAAATGCAAGACACAAGACGGTTACAAGAGTGGCTACGCGCTTCATATTTCTAAGGGTTGCAGGCAGGCGCCACGGTGTCTTTATATCGTGCAGCCCTCGAGGAGTCGCTGTCTCGGGCACGAAGAATGTCCGATTTGGAGACACAGTCTGATTATGTAACGAAGTAATGTAACTTTATGGGCATAAGAGATGAAAATCCTATTGGACAGCACAGTTTGCGTTCTACTTGCTGCACTCCTTATGAACATATATTTCCTGTCCGGTCCGCCTAGCAACCTGATCGGTGAACGACCTCAACAATCGTTCTTCTATCAGGCTGCCTTTGCTTCAATTTTGTATTTCAATGATGAGCATTGAGGTGTGTCGGTTAAACGATAAGACAAGCGCAAAATTGTTTCAACCAAATGTTGTGGAAAAAGAAGTGTGTAGACAAGGTCCTGAGCTAAAACTCTGACAGGAAAGTCATTCCGGATTCTCTTGCCTATGCCGGCAAAAATCCTTCGTCTTGGTCAACAGATAGAAGGCGTCGGCAGGGATGACGGTAACGAATAACAATATGCATTTGACGTGTTGTTGTTGTCGTCGAGGCATATGTGCTTTAGAATTATTCGATACCCCAGACGGTTTCGGTTACGATGGACAAGGCCGAAGAGATCCAAGGGTATGCAGACTGCAATGAATCAAAGAACTTCTTCGCAGGCGTCAAGGTCCCAGAGCCAAAGGAAACGCCTCATTTTTCAGCACCTACGGAACAACTCCTCTCACTGAAAAGTCGCATATTCTGAAGTGCTGGGCCGAACACTTTAGAAATGCCCTCAAAAGCCTATAAACCATTTCCGCCGCCGTCATCGGCCGACTCCCGCAAGTGGAGATCAACTTGGACCCGGATGTCCCGCCCTCCCTTCAAGAAACCATCTGCGCCGTACAGCAACTCTCCGGCAGAAAGCACCAGACTCCAATGCGATCTCAGCTGAAATCTACAAGCACGACGACCACCGACTGATGAATCACCTCACAGCGCTCTTCCAGGAAATGTGACGTCCAGAACAGGTCTCTTACGATTTCAAAGACGCGACAGTCGTTTATATCTACAAGCGCAAAGGGAGCCGGCAACTTTGTGATAATCACAGAGGCATCCTGTTCCTAAACATTGCCGGGAAGATCTTCACTCGCCTCACCAGCCATCTGGAGCAAGAACTACTGTCGGAAAGCCAACGTGGCTTCCGACAACAGCGCAAAGCCACCGACATGATCTTCGCCGATCTTCAGCTACAAGGGAAGTGCCAGGAGATGACAACCTTGTGGATCCGCTACCAAACTGAAAACATACAGGGCCGTCACCTTCACGGCACTTCTGTGAGGAGGGGGACATGGACCAGAATGATGAATCACTTCCATCTCGACTACCTCCGCAGAATACTGAGGCCGAGATGGCAGGACAGAATTCCGGAAACTGAAGTCCTACAATGGACTGGAATCCTCAAAACCCACGCTACGGTGAGGTCACTGAAATTGCGATGGAGCGGCCATCTAGTGTGGATGGACGACTAGGCCATTATCCAAAAGACTTCTACGGAGATATCGCTACGAGTGCTCGCCAAAATGGAGGACAAAAACGACGCTACAAGGACACTGACAAACTCTCTCAGGTGACTACATATCGACCTGGAAACCTGGGAGGACCTCACCCAGGACAGGCCGACCTGCGAAAGAGCAGTACACTGATGCAGGAATCTACAAATCAAACCAGAGCATAGCTGCCGAAGCCAAAAGGGAGGCTTGAAAATTACAAGCGCTTCGGATTCACAACGCTGACAGCCAACCACTTCCAACATTACCACGCTGCCACCAGTAGTAGGGACTCGACCCCAAACTGTCTACATTGCGGTCGCACATTCCCTTCACACATCGGCCTGATCGGCCACTTGTGAGTCTATCGCACTGTGACCGGTACACCAGTGCCCGGAGCGCTGACATACACTCGCCGTACCCGCCTCCACTGCTCGCACTGCACACGGGCGTTCATTTACAAAATGGGCCTATTCGGTCACATGCACACCCACGGCAGCGGAGCTCACCGCGGTATCGACAATCTAAACACACCACGCATGCCCGAAAACTCTCCCATATCCAGCACTAACAACTCCCTACCTACCAGCACGACCACCGTTAATAGCCTTACCAGCCCAACCGATTCTCAGCCCCGAACCTATCCTGCCCTCTATGTCACCGCACATGTGCAGCTCGCATCGGCCTGGCCAGTCACTTGCGAATCCATCGCAGAGACTGGTCAACCGATCCAAGGTGTACCAACATATGCCCACCGTATCCGCCTCAACTGCCCACACTGTTCACGCATATTCAATCACCACATAGGCCTATTAGGCTACATGCGCCCCCATAGAAACCTGCGATAGAACACCGCCGACTATACCACATCATCACATCTCTTCTCACCCCCACCCCCAACACACATGACCACACCAAGCATCACACAAAGCAGGCACATAATTAGCACCTCTCACGTAGGTAGGAAGTATGTTTTTCGGCTCCTTTATCATGTAGAGCCTCTGCTGCATGTGTTGTCGGAGCCTGAGACTACCATGGTGCGCTAGGCGCAGTGACGATGGAACCCAGACCTCGCAGTCAGTCCAGTTTGTGTTTGTGCGGGGTGGCCGACTGATGGACTGACGGACAGACTGCGATAGCTCCTTCTTACTTTGGCCTCTACGGCACTCCCACTCCGTTGGATCCGAGCCGCCATTCACCCTGGCTGTTGTTGCATAAAATCCTGGTCAGTACCAGGGGGTGCGGTTGTACAGCCGGGTGCGGGTTCACACAGCGCCGGCCACCTTTACCATCTCCCGCCTCCGGTCTTATTGACTGTGTCTTGAAACCGGATCCAGGTGGGGGAAAGAGAGTGCAGTAGATGATTCGCAATTCTACTGTCACAATAAACTAATTTACGCGCCAGTCGCCGTCCCTGCTTTCACTCTGCTGAGGAGCCCACGGCGGGCATCGTCGAAACCGACGGTCGAACAGTAAAAACAATAAAATTGACAGTCCACTTGGGCGAACATCACAATTATGTTTTCCAGTCAGACCGAACCCAGGTACCTACCCCGTCAATTTTAATTCTTTGGCTCCGCGGTGATTGGATGAAGAATCATCAAAAACAAACTTTAACCAGGTGGGGCCTCAGAAATGCGCCGTCAATAAAAAAAATTATCTTCATCAGAAGGAGTCTGTGGTTTAAGTAATTGGTGGAATGTTTTGCTGTTACGCTGTGGTCGGAGGCGCCCAGAAAGTCGAATTTAAGCACCATATGCGAGCTGACAGTGAAAATGAGTTAGTTCTTAAGTCGTGGCTTTTGAAACATTGAGTGCGCCGAAGATGGCCCGAAGGTAGGCGATACGAAATACGATAGCGTTTTTACATCGTAAGCAGGTGCAAAATGTCTGTGTGTGTTGGAAGTGCTCCACAACGTCAGATCCACTTTGTTGTTGTCGCCATTAACGACGTGGTACGACATATTGGGATGCGCTTAATAACGAAGATCAGGATCTTTGATGTGTGGTTGCAGTGAGGGCACGTAGGAGTTAGGTGCCGGTATTGCTCTTTATTTGTATTTCCGACACGGGATAATCGTCCGTTTTCCTTGCCTTCCTGTTTATTTCACGCCTTAAAAAATATCGGACTATTTGATGACAGATAATACAGTAAGGAAGAAGACTGAATGAACATCAAACCCACAAACCAAATGTTCCATTGCGACTAACCGTTATTATAAAAGGCAGCCTCACCGATCAGCCTCCCTGTAGACCACAGAGGTCGTAAGATCCATTCGGATGATATCACAGTCTCCTTCGACGCGATGTCATTACTCACATCCATGCCACCAAATTTGGCGTTGGAAGTTTTGTGTAGTAAACCTCCGGAGACATACGATGAAACTCAGAGCCCGCTCAAAATTAAGCCCCTCGTGAGGTTGCTTGCATTTTTCCAAAAAAGCCCACCCGACCTCTGCGGGGGGAAACCTTTTAGAAGAGTAAGGGAACTCTAGTGGACTCCCTAATCTTCAGTTGAATGGCAGAACTGGTCCCACAATGGTCAGAAAAAGATGCCTTCATTCGATAATGGCCCGTCTTTTGGCGTCGTTACGTTGACGACATGTTCATTATCGTCATAATCTGCACAGCTCACTCTTCCACGATATACGATTCCCACGGGAAAAAGAAAAGGATCAGCAGTTGCCCTCTATTGATGTGCTCGCCAGACGAAGTCCAAGCAACGAAATCGGGACAGTTGTTTACGAGAAGGCAACGAGCACCACACAGCCTCTCTGTTTTCACAGCAACCATCCAGTGACTCACAATTGAAGCTGCGTGTGGACACTCCTCAAACTGACCCAGACGGAGCGCAGCAACCCCGGTGAAAGAGCAGGTGAGGCTCGATATCTGGGCAACTAATTTACGTGGAATTGCTTCCCAAAGCCGTTAAAGACCGATGTCTGCTTGCCTGCCCAGATGACCCAAATGGAAATACCACCAATGGTATGGCATGCTCCGCCATATATTAAGCACGTTTGAGGTGCAAGCGAGTGCATTGCTGCGGACTGCACATCGGCCCAAAGTTACCACGTGCAGCAGAATGGCGCAAATCAAGAACCGACTAAATCCTAGTGGTTAGTCGGCCGTAGTGTATCGTATCGCATGTCTAAACTTGTCCTTGCAATTACACAGGTCAGACTGAGAGCATGGCCGGATCGCGTATACGCGAACATAAGCTGGCTGTGCGACGTAGTTGCCCAAACCTTCGAAACGGATCACGAGTTTAACTCGCAGCCTCCAAGATAATTGCCCAGGTTGAAAGCAACACAGGCCGGGAATCACTTGAACACCGGGCCTTGGATCAGAAGTCTGTCAATCGATGTACCGATTTTGGGGCCGGCATACAGAGTCCTACGTAGTGATCTACAGGCCTGCAGCACTGGTCGTTGACTAGTTAATACCCCCTAAAACTGTCGTTTGCTATTGCTGCTTAAGTCTCCGACGATGGACTCCCACACGAGTTCGAAAATTCGAAATAATAAACAAATAGTTCCGATGGTCAACCAGTATTCGCTTCCATTCGTGAGATTATAATGCGTAATTCGCCCAGAAATTGTTCCCAGGCGCCTGAGTAACATATTTGGGGTTTCAGTGGAATGCTGTTTCTGTCGTTCCTACCTGCCAATGCCTACAACAGAGTCGTTGTCGGTCACTTCGGCGGAAATTTACCAGACATCCGCATGACGTGAGCCATAGTTGGAATTGCGATCCGCCTCAGCACTGTAAAAACGTCCGGCAAGTCAAATGATCCGGTGACCTGGATATCCAGGATCTGGGTCGTGCCAATCAAGTTTAAGTATACTTCGACGACGGTTTATGTGGACACATTTTAGCAGTATAACCTGGTCCTGAAGGACTGTGAGAGAGAGAGAGAGAGGGGGGAATGCTCCTTTACACCTCCAATCCGACGTCAAGAAGGCCACGATGATTGCCGATTAAAGATTAGGATTGGGCAAAGGTTTGGTCGGCTTTTACTACCGAGGCTGCAACTTCTTCGTGTATTTTGATTCTTCGTGAGATGGCTCTCCCAGAAAAGACCTCGATGGCAAAAGCAGGGTGATTATTGTTAGTGGTGATCACGAGTTTATTGTATCACGCATCTGACAACAAATAGTGCACAACAACTGTCTGCCTCGTATAGGCTCCGAAATTGATGCACCTGTAGGTGACGGGGTTCTGTGTCCGCGCATGCTGGTTTCGGTTGTGGTGACGAGTGTACATCGATCGGCAAACACAAGGCCGTGTATCCCATCTTCCTTCCCTTCGGCCTGTATACTTGGAAACCTGAACAGCTTTCAGTCAGTTCGGCAGCACACGGTCGCTCAGGGATAAGTGTCCATCAGCATTACGAAGAAAATTAACCCAAAGAGCGTTGTAGGGAGCACACAATACTTTTTCGGCGCATTTTCGCTGGAGTCATATGACGTTGATAGCATCCCTGAAGCGGATCAGTGGCGTGTACCATCAACGTAAACTGTCCTAAACATCCAAACTTCGTTATTTGGCAGAGATTGCTGCCAGTTAAGGTGAAGGCGACATTTTCTGGATTCACATAGGTAACGTTGAAGCTGTTTCGACATTTGTGACTGTAGCCTGAAGTTGTCGAGCGACAAGGATCACGGTTTTGATCCTAAGCTATTTGCAGAATCCGCACCTAGTCTTCGGCAAAAGTTCTTACTCCAATTGTGCGGAGAAATTATTGAGGATTATGAAAGCAAGTAGCAAACTCGTCGTTCAGAACGGCTGCAGACTCACTAAGACAAAGTGCATGCCAGGAATATATTAGGATGGGAAGGAATGAAAGGTAATAGAAAAACGTATATGCGGCAGACTGTGGAGAGGTACAATTCGCGACATCATCGAGGCCGGCTAGATCAGGCATGATCGCAGCCGTATCAAGTACAAGTAGTAAGACTGAACATGACTACTAGCTAAGGGGGTAAAGCAGAGGGTCTACGAGGTCGGTTGGACAGCAAATGTATGACGGTGTCTCGTGCTAGTTTTTCTTGGAAGGGTAGGTGATTACATTATAGCCTTCTCAAGACAAAGATCACTTTCTCGCCCTTCACTCCAACTAGTAACTCGCATATCACCTGTTCTTCGTTTTTGGGATGAGTCTGGTCTAAAGAAACGAGGATTGGAAGGGTGATCAGATATTTCTTCGTTAAGTGCGTAGAACCCAGCGTGACGAGCAAGTAAGCCTGCCTATGTCAGTCAGTGATCACGAATGTGTGAAATCCCGGATATAGGTGGGAAGAGCTCAAATGCGTGAGACAGGCGCAATTATAGTCTACAGAGTTTTAACAGGCCCAATGGAGCCCTGAAACAAAAACGACACGAGCAGAGACTCGGGGAATAGGAGACGATATAATACGTGCTATCGGCATCGTTAGGCAATGAAACAGGCCCTCCCGTGGATTGAAAAGCGGCACATTGTCAGCAGGACCACTTGGAGTGTCCATAAAAGTGCATAGTTTGCTCTCAACCATAATTTGCTCTCTCAACCAGGCGAGTGGGCCTGTGTGTGACATTCAAACAGAGGATACAATTACACAAACAACTAAGAAGTCACAAAAGCTATTTTTGTAGCTGCAGATTCGCACTCGCCGAGCTGAACAATATAACAAGAAAACATGATCCAATGTGTTATGACTAAAATGAGACGGCAAAAATGATTTCCAATACTTCCACAAAACATTAAGTTGAATGAACTATGTAAGTCAAGTATCGAGGTTAATTACCGCGACCAGACTCATGGCTCGCAGTCTGCAAATCTTCTGGTGTTTTGATTTGCTAAGCTTCGTATAAAATGACTGATAATGAACTAAGTCAGTGGGAATTTATGATGAGACGTAATGCGGCCCATAGAAGTCCGCAGTAACTTTTATAGCAGGTGATGGTAATTCCTCCCCCGACCTAAGTTAAAAAGATGACACCACCAGAGTTAATTCTCGAAAACACAGACTACAGATAACAGGATTTTAACACTTCGGCAAGAAAACGAACTTAATATGGTTTTTAGGATCAGCACGCACTCTGAAATCCTTCTCATCATTTCTGGCAAAAGTGCATAGGTGGCGTAAACGTGATCGTAGGCCTTTGAAACCACAGAGTTCATCAAATCGACCTCCGTGAAGCCAAGCCGCAGCATTTGTTGCACGTAAATGCTATCCAGCTGCCGTGAGGAGGGTTCTACGTAGGGTTTTAGTGGATAGTCCTCGTAGCCTGTATTTACCCAACGATCGTTCATCAGAACCTTTTTTGGAAATGAAAGGAGACAGTCACTTAGAAATAGGCCATGCTGGCACACGTTAATTGACTGATGATACCATCGCAAATCTTTTTTCATTATATAACACATCTTATCAACGCATGAGCAAATAAACATAGTTGTTCACCACCAGCATGGGCTTTGTTTGTCATCTCTTTCATGAGACAAAAGAAGTGAAAATATTTGTTAAGTAATCATAATAGATCAGGGGGCTCATGGTACCGCCAACTCCTATCGTCTTCGGTATAATTTGAATAAGAAATGGTTGATGGATATCAGGCAAAAATATTATCCCCATCACCAAACAGGCATTTCATGGCATGTCCAGAGTTGCATTAGACCTAAATCCTTACGGCGCAGACTTGCCCTTTACGCAATCTACGGGACAGGTACGAGGGTTAGATCTTACCAGTTAATGGGACGTATTGAGCCTTACTTTTTAATTAATTACTTTTTACTTTTTAATTAACGCGCAGGAAATAAGCATATCCTTCATCTAATTCGGCAAGAGCCAGGAGAGTTGAAGTTGCTCATTTAAGAATTTAAAACAGCAAGCCAAAGCACCCAAATGGAATGGTCAGATATGAGCGGCTCGAAATATCGGACGTCACAAACGATGACGCCACATCGTCAGTTATACGCCTAATTAAATGTCCATAATTTGATCATGAAAAGTCAGGATAACAAATCGTGTCTATCGTCACGACGCTGTATTAAGATAAATCCATAGCAACACAGTTTGCAGGTTGAATAGATCAAGTTCACCTGGATCAATGTCCATAATGTATTTAAGCCACTTTCCAGAGCAAAGTGACCTCGCTAATACAACAGCAGGCGTAGCATGTGATATCAGGAAAAAAAGATAGCCTTCTAACCGATAGTCACGGTGAGGCGGCAAAACGTTTCTCTTAGAAACCTGGTTATAAATAATTTAAGTCAGCACACCACGACTAAGAGTGGCCTAATTGCAGAAAGGATAACGGGCGAATAGCTTCTGAGACGGCAAAATATACAACACGGTCACGAAAGGTAACAGTTTTTAGAACGACATTCGTGTGGGTTCCGGAAGTCAAAATGCATTCACTAAGACTGTGACAGCTTCTTTGAGTATAGCATCCGACAAGCTTTCCCTTACGGGTACACAGAAATAAGAATTAGCCCAGCTTATAGGTCTATGAAAAATCCTGTAGATAGCAAGTACTTATAGTATTCTTCGAAAAGATCATAGACATTTTGGAAAGTTACTTTCCTCCTTTTAAATAAGGCTTACATGTAGCGCATATCGATCGCGTGGATCCAGAACGAGCATCTTCTTGAGAAGGACCTCCAGATCGTGAGACACTTCGCCCCGATTAAGGCGATACTGTACGGTGAGAATTTTGGTCCGAAGTTCGCCTAAGTCCGTGGCATCAAACGGAAGATGCCCCACAACGAGAGTGAAGAGGATCACACCAAGCGACCAGATGTCCACTCCGGGTCCATAATATCGGATACCCTGCATAAAGAAAAGCAACATATCAGTGTGATATTCTGGGCATGCCTCTCTATAACATATCGTGCGGTGACTATAGGCAAGAATAACCAAATACCAGAAGAAAACAAAGTCTGAACTTCTAAAGTTTATAACCGCAAAGACTTAGTTAGCCGAAGATTCGACAAGGTAATGAGCCAGATTGATGGTAATCAAAGCCTGAACAGCAACTAAATCGGATCAGATCCAGTTTATAGGTAAGAATTCTGTTCACACAGCTTTCTGCGCGACCAGATAAAATACATGATTACGTCCACTAAATAAATAATGAGACTCCTGTTCGTTTGATACAGTAAACCGATATGCAATAAATCACGTCTAACTCCAAACAACCCAGGAAAGCTTCTAAATATAAGTCAGCTTGTCTCGCCTAAAATGCTAAGCAAATAAAAGGCATGTAATTGAAGGCAGCATGTATTATCGACAAGGTTCAATGTAGGCAAGAAAGGCCCCATTTGTCCTATGAACCGACCAAATAAAGCGACAGGGCACCACGGATGAGTGAACACATTAGAAAACACACAAAAGACTGTGTTCGTTTTGCGGAGAGAAACTGTAAGCGCGATAGGATTTATGTCCCAAATGCCACAAAGCAAACCTTCAGGTACTGATCCACTCAGATCCAAATTGCCAGTTTTTTAATAACTTCTGTAATTTTGCAGTTGGTATTGGGGGCGAGATTCAAAAACTGCGGTGCTTGTTAAAGTTTCCATCTAGAAACTCATGGCTGCTGACGGTTGTGTGTAGACAAGAATAAAATTTCTATCAAGGAGAGTGCATGGTCAGAACTCAACAGAAAATGTTACTAGTGGCAAACTAACATGCTCACGGCGCAAAAACGCCCCAGCTACAAGCTGACTCACCAAAAACAATTCAGGAGCAGCATATGGAGGACTTCCGCAGAACGTGGACAGCTTTTCATCAGGTCTGAAAATATTCGCAAGGCCAAAATCGGCCACTTTGACGTTGAGATTAGAATCCAGTAGGATGTTTTCCGCCTTCAGATCTCGATGAACGATATTTTTCGAGTGGCAATAGTGTATAGCCGATACAAGCTGTCGAAACTTGGCTCTTGCCTCTCGCTCCCGCATCTTGCCATGAGCAACCAAGTAGTCAAATATCTCACCACCGTTGGCGTACTCTTGAACAAGACATATGACCTCATCGTTTTCAATTATTTCCAACAATCTGACTACAGGCAACAGGTAAACTTGCAGAAATTCCTAACCTATGTTTGGATGGTCAAGCATTTGCAGGATCTGTACTTCTCGTTTCAGCTACGGAAGAACTGTCTCGTTAGAAATAAAACTCACTCTTTCATGAGCTGCCCAGTCTAGTCCTTTCTTATTGATGATTTTTATAGCAACCTATCAATGCAATTAGTCCGAAAAAACGTTTTACTTCAACGCCCGTGGCCATGTGGATAGCCAGCTTTACTTTAGCAAAATTTCCTTTGCCAATCGTACGAACAAGTTTGTACTTCCCAACGTTGGATCGCGCCGCTGGCGCAACTGGAACCGCGGCAGGGGGCGAGTCGTGAAGCGCCACGTCTTTTTTGTCGTCAGATCCTAGGTTCGAACGTGAGCTTAAAAAGTCAATACAGTAGTACCGGCCGCAACCTCAACCACTGCAGCTGCAACATCTTTGACTTCGGAAATATTATTTTCCGCACCTAAATCCACGGCCTGGGTGGCGTTAGCACCTGCATAAGAAACTATGGAATCAAATATGGATGTAAATAATGAATATCGAATACGTTGTCCGTCGACGCCGGTTCCTCCAGACAAGTTATTCTGTAGTAGTTTGCTATCGCACTCGGCCAACGGCTGTGATTCAGGAATAGGAACGTCTGCGCATGCCAACATATTTGTGTAAGTTACATTATTCGAGTGTACTTCATGGTTTTCAGAACCTGTGTGGGATGTGTGGTCAGATTTGAATGGCGCACTTTGAATGTGGATGTCATTTTCCTCGGCAGTCTTCGGTTCATCCGATCTTTCGACCTGATGTCGACTAATTTCATCCATGCCTCGAAATTCGGGCAAGCACAGCACATGTGACTCTAAATAGGCTTGTAAAATCCACCTTCGTATCGATCAACGTCAGCCATTCCTAATTGGTGAAACTTAATAATACTAATTTCGCGCGTTCCAAGGAGTTCGGTTGTTGCATGCGAATTCAGGCGATTAAATAAAAAATACGATAATGAATAAATGCATCACAAAATAATTGAAGTCATTTTACTCAACGTACACTGCGACCGCTTTTCTCAAAGCAGTACAGTTAAAAATTACTATAACTGTTTACCCCATAGTTGTAAATGGGATAACTTTTGTCAATGTTCCCTTAGTTTGAGAAGAAACTGGTATTTATTCATGCACCCACCTTTCGTGGTTCTGTTTATGCGTAGATTTCAGTTAACCTAAGACACTAACCTGCGCTTGGTAAAGGTCCATATGAAAACTTGCTTTTTGTGAGCGGTTAAGTCCAATGCTCCACATATCTCAAAGCGAGATATGATCGATGGTTTAGAATGTCCCTCAGTTACAGGCCAGACTTTTCTCTGAAGAAAAAGGGGAAAATTTTACCCAATTGGGAGGCCAGATGATAATTTGTGTCAGGAAATTATTACAAATGGCACGCAAATATTTGACCGCCGCTAACGGGAAATTAATAGAACGAAAAATGAGAATGTTCGCAATAGTGCGACTTCGCAGACTGAAGTCGGCTTCCCTCCCCTTCAAGGCTGCAGTGTTTTTAACAGCATCTGGATTATAATCTGTGGACGCCTCTATGGAGAGCCAGCAGAGTGTAATATCGTTGTCATCAACATCGCGCTCCATGGTACTAAACTACTAGGAGGCATCTTCCAGCAGCTAATTTTCTAAATTTGTTTATTGAACAGATATCGATTGTGCCCACTGAATCTTCCTCGAGTAAATGCCGATTTTTCGAGGTATTCAACAAGCGATGAAAGCAGTGCATAAGGCATTGCGAACGGATCTTTTGCTTAATGCAAAACCCATACTTTCCACTTATTTATTTTCATTTATTATTGTCATCTCTGCCCGTCTGCTTTACCCCACTACTATGCGGGTAATTTAAACGTCCATATATAACATGAGTTCCCCCAAGCCTGACGGTTGCTCCGAAGTCAGTCAAATTAGGATAACTGTATTTTAAAAATGAAAAAGCAACATCTGTCGGCGACGATTAATTCTATCGACAGTGATTATAATGAGAGAGATGGACTACCCTAGGATGGCCCAGCATTGTGATCTACAGGGCAAAAATAGTTTAAAATTCATGAAACCCACTTACCTGTCTAGTGCGTTTCCGATTGTGTTTTAGAACGCCTTGTTCGGAACTATCCAGCGACCAACGCAGTCACATTGTGTAGGCAGGCCCGAGGTTTTATAACCTAAATATTCCGTCTATAATCGGGACAGGTTGTCCCCCTGTTTCCGGCCTTTAAAATAAGCTTTTACGCTAATATCGCGATTTAATGTTTCGTAAAACATGCCCATGAAAATCTTGCAATGCGTTCTTACCGAGACACGTGGAGAAAGACGGTTAATGCCTTGGATAATAAATGAATGGGATGATGATTCCGAATTCGTTTTCTGAAATCATCTGCCATACATAGGTACTTGACTAGCGTTTTCCTGATCAGCGCACCAGTTTTGTTTTCGGTGGTTGTCGGCCCGCTAAAAAACCATGCCCCAGCTCACGTAGCCGTCCGTGCAAACGGCCATTACTTTCTATAAGATAGGAAAGTTTGCCAGCTTTGGATTCAATCTGTTTACATATTATATGCGAAGTGCGGTCCATACATGCACTTGGAATTACGAGGGATAACTCAGTAAAAAATGTCGTCTTAAAATCTATGCGCGAGGTCACCGGTGGTAAGGATATCATAAGAATTATCTGCATCTTGGCTTTTCGTGTTATTTCACTTGAATAAAGCACAGGCTGACTTTGTGTAGCTTACTAACAATTATATGGCTTCACCGCTAAACGCTGGAGCGCTGAAAATCATAACCGCTGTGAAACTATACCAGATGACGCTTCACTCATGATAATATTTACAAACGTATAAGACATGGTGTGGGTCAAGGTCGAGGCGCGCAGCTCAATTTCAAAGATAAGCGAAGCTTTGCATTTACTTGGATATTCTTAAGCAACTAATGCCTGTTTTTGCTTGAGCCCCTTTTAAAAGTCGCCTTTCAATACAAGATATAATTTTTCCCAGTTTTATTTAACAGTCTGGCCAAACAGTCGTAGTTTGTAAAAAAAACCTTTGTAGTGAATCCTTTCCCCACTATCTCTTTCTAGTTTTAGTAGTAAAATATCAGTAGTACTTGCTATTCAGTGCGTTCTTCTGTACGTTAGCAACATTTTGATCCTTGTACTGTAACGAAAAACGTATATTGTCTGTAATGCCCCGCAGAGCACGTGCTAAAAGACGAAAGCTTGCGGCCTCCCCACCGTCTGTGGGTGCTTAAATCGTGACTGAAGACATAACAGGTGCCAGCGTATGTTCTTCGCCGTCCGCAGATCTGATAAACTCACAAATCCGTTTAGTACATGTAGAACCTCTTGACCCTTCTATCGTCCAAAAATACGCCTTTGCTAGTCGTAGCAAGCCATCAGCCGAAGAAATACTCGATCACTTGATATATGGAGACATAAACAGCACTTTTGAAAATGTAATTGAACAAGCTTCTAAACTTATTGGGGTAATAAGTTATGAAACTGATGAGAGAATTAAACGCAAGCATAATTTTCTACTGCAAAGCATTCCGAGCCACTTATCTGCTATGGAGGGAGCGCATTTGTTCCTACAAATTTGTGGCTTGAGTTTCAGTGTCGCACAGGCTAAACGACTGCGATCGCTTGACCGTAATGCGCGATCCTAGTTACACTTTTCTCCTTGATAGAAGTCGACTTTATCTTGTCGAGTAGGGAGATAACTAGAGACTTCTGCCGTAAATGGCGCTGCTCCGTTTCGCCAGACCTCACACCCCTGCAGCGAAGACTGAATAAATTAAATTCGGCAAAAACCAGCACCAAGATAATGACACATACTGTCAGTCTGAATAAGTCCTTTACAACACTATCTGCGGCCTCTGCACGTCACGAAATAGTCAATACCGCAGGGAATGCGACTGCTTTTGATGCTGAGATCTTTAGAAGCAACAACACGCCTGGTATACAAACACCCCTAACAACTCCCCTAGCAACCCCTAGTAAGCTTAAGCATGTGTCTAAGTCAAAGGCAAATCCAATTGCTGTCTCAGCCACTCGGACACCCGATAAATCCAGCACCATTTTAAAATCTTTTCCTTCACAATCGGCTAACAGTGCCTCAAATACCCCGACTCAAAACGTAGTGTTCCCAATTGCCCCCCAGCACTCATGTCGAGGCCGTTAGGCCGAATATGCCGATTTTCCCGCCGTTTAATAGAACTCTTGCTCCAATTGAAGCAATGCGTCCCCCATCCCCTAACTTGCATCCACCAGGGCCGTTTTAACAATGTATTCCTCATGCTAGTGTCCATACCAGATCAGTTAACTCATCCGATCCTCAGTTTCGTTCCGGCGGGAATACGTTGCAGTATCTGACACGCAGATTTCCCGCCAAAAATGAATTAGTTAGCAATGGTGACCTGTTTACCTGCCCGTCATTCTTTCCCCCAAAACCTACCCCTTTTTATCCACGTCAGAATCTTTTGATGCAACAAAATTTTTGCAGAATCGGAAGGTTCATCCGGATCATCTGCTCCGTGGGCAGACCAGAACTGGACGATGTAGCCCACTTCCCTCAGAAACAAACAGCCTTTCCCCTCCAACGTTGTGTTTTTCCTCTTGACCTTCCATATTTTTCCTCAGTAGAAGGCAGCTGCTGGCTCCAGGATGCTCTAAAAAATAAGCTTTCCTTACTCGTTAGCTGCGTATATCGTCCTCCCAACGCCAAGGACAATTTTTATCGTTTACTCTCACAGGCATTTCATGCTGCGGCCGATTTAAGCTTTAAGTATCAATTGGTTTCGGACGACTTTAATCTTTCCGAAGTCCGCTGGTCTCCGCCTTCAGGCTCAAGAAGGTTCGAAGACTTTCGTCGTCGTTTCCATCTTCAGAACGATGTTTCTGTCCTGCCCTTGATTCGTGATATTTTTGATCGAGCTAAGAGATTGTCTGAGGAAAAACAGCTAGCCGAAGAGGTCCAGTTTAGCAAAATCATTTGTTAAATGTCTCGAAACTTTTCTCTAGAAAAATACGAACTCAGAGAAAGACGCAGCATCCCATCCTCCGAGACGCTCTCGTAAATCCCGTAGTTGATGCCCAGTTAACCGCTGATAGCTTCAATGATTTTCTGTCCAAAACGTTCATTGAAGACTCGACCACTCCGCTTCCGACCATCCAGGCATTAACCGGGGCAGTTCTAGAAACGATAACTTTCACTCTGTGGGATGTGACTGTTGCGATTCGGCGTGTTAGTCAATCTTATAGTCCAGGCCCTGATGGTGTCCCAGTAAGCATTTTAAAAGCCGATGCAAACACGATCTTCCCATCCCTCTTATGCAAGATATTTAATCTTGCTCTTGAAACTGAAACCTATCCTACCTTGTGGAGTGAATCACACATTCTGCCCATTTCTAAGCACGGCAAATCTACATCATTTGATGACTTTCGGCCAATAAACACCCTCCCCACAGTTTCGAAGATCTTAGAGATATTGATCAAAGAGAAAATGATGTGTCACTTAACAGTGAATAACCTACTGAGTGCTGCTCAGCATGGATTCCTCAAAGCTCGATCTTGTGACACCTGTCAACTCTCTTTCTTTGACTATGTTCCCCAATCTAGGGACAATGGTTTTGCACTTTACACAGTATATTTCGATTTCACTAAGGCTTTTGATCGTGTTGACCATGCTCTTCTTCTCTTGAAACTGTCCTCTTTCGGAATAGGTGGCAAACTTTTGAATTTTATATCTTCTTACCTGGGCACTCGTACACAACGAGTTAAGATTTCCAATGCCTTCTCCAAGCCCACACGTGTGAGGAGTGGAGTCATTCAGGGTAGTGTACTCGGTCCGCTTTTATTTTGCCTTTTCGTTAATGATGTGCCCGATTTATTCCAGAATGGTAAGCCTTTCATGTATGCCGATGATCTTAAAGTTGCATATCGATATAAGCCGGCAGATCGTGACATCGTGCTTGAGCTCCTAAAGATTGATCTACAGGCTTTCGCCCAGTGGTGCCGCACATGGCGCCTTTCTCTTTCTTGGCATAAGTGCGCAGTCATGGTGGTTGGCGACGACCGCCAACCTCAACAAAGTATTGAAGATCACGCAATAAATATGCCTGGGGTTATTAAGGATTTTGGCGTATCATGCTCCAAGAGTCTCAATCTCTCGGAGCACTGTGCCCTGATTGTCTCCAAAGCACGTAGAACGACCGGGTTAATCCTCCGAAATTTTAAAACTAGAGACATTAGAATGCGCCTTTACAACATGTACGTTAGACCTAGTCTGGAATATGGTTCGTTTTAATTTAGCCTCATGCGTGCTACTGAGCGGAAGAAAATAGAATCCGTTCAACACTTTTTTACCAAGAGACATTTAACCACAGAACACCGACATTTGTCTTACCAAGAACGTTGCCGGCTTACCGGCCTTGATCCTTTAAATCATCATATCCACCCACGACATAACAGTAACCATGAGTTCTTCCTATTTCTGTCGCTGGCACGTACTGTTAAATATCGTCGGTTCTATTCTGTAAATGCAATCGCTATTTGGAATAAACTACCCATGATTGTGAAAAATCTGCAAAACTATCCTTTATTTAAGAGAACTATTACTCGATTTTTGCATTCAGAAAAGCTTCCCCAAATTTTGGGTTCTGAATACACTGGTCGACTCTACCGTAGCGATGGCGTTTGTGGTCTCTGAACACTATGGCGGATCTCACCAGGGACAATTTCGTTGGCCAACAGCGACAGCTGTTCCTCAACGCCTCTACTTTGACTTTCCCGAACTTCGTGAAAGGAACTGACGTCCGATAATCTCCGATACCGTGGAACCCCCCCCCTCCTTGACGGTCGAAATTCTGCCGCCAGCAGTTTTTTCTGCTGAACCCTCCAAACCATAAAAACCTTCATCAACTATATTTTTATTCCTTTTCCACAGGAGTTTTTTTTTCACTGCTGGTCGGATTTGTGTTTAACGCTTCCCTTGACAATGCCTGTAAACTGCCATTAAATAAAATTATATATAAATATAAATTATAAAAGAGTCAAACGAGTTTGACGCATATCGAGGACTACGATAACGTTTTCCCTGCAGTGTTTGCATATCAGTGACTAAGTGGACAGCGAGTTTAGTTTCTTTTCACATTATTTGGAAAGGATAACAGGCAAAGCCTTTGAAAACCCTGTTGATTACATGTCAGCTCGTTAGACATAATTGTACACGAACGATGAAAATATTCGCTATGAAAACAGTACTTGATTCATTTGAGTAGGACTGTCTTAGGCAAAGATTTTGCGGGGTCGCGGGATATTTCATTCAGTTGCAGCTCCTCGAGGGAAAACAGTGGAAACAAATAATCATCCAAGCGTTTCTTGAAAAGTTGCAGTGACGTAGCCTCCACGACTGACTGAGGGAGATCGTTCCATTTCTCCACTACCCTCTGCGTGAAAAATTCAGAACGAAGATTGAGCCTGCAAATTGTTGTCCGTAGCTTCATCGAAAGACAACGAAGATTGAGTAAGAAGTGCCA
>CACRXP010000018.1:912541-922558 GCA_902702965.1 Spirometra erinaceieuropaei | reverse complement strand
TCAAAGATAAAATGATGTGTCACTTAACAGTGAATAACCTACTGAGTGCTGCTCAGCATGGATTCCTCAAAGCTCGATCTTGTGACACCTGTCAACTCTCTTTCTTTGACTATGTTCCCCCATCTAGGGACAATGGTTTTGCACTTTACACAGTATATTTCGATTTCACTAAGGCTTTTGATCGTGTTGACCATGCTCTTCTTATCTTGAAACTGTCCTCTTTCGGAATAGGTGGCAAACTTTTGAATTTAATATCTTCTTACCTGGGCACTCGTACACAACGAGTTAAGATTTCCAATGCCTTCTCCAACCCCACACGTGTGAGGAGTGGAGTCATTCAGGGTAGTGTACTCGGCCCGCTTTTATTTTGCCTTTTCGTTAATGATGTGCCCGATTTATTCCAGAATGGTAAGCCTTTCATGTATGCCGATGATCTTAAAGTTGCATATTGATATAAGCCGGCGGATCGTGACATCGTGCTTGAGCTCCTAAAGATTGATCTACAGAGTTTCGCCCAGTGGTGCCGCACATGGCGCCTTTCTCTTTCTTGGCATAAGTGCTCAGTCATGGTGGTTGGCGACGACCGCCAACCTCAACAAAGTATTGAAGATCACGCCATAAATGTGCCTGGGGTTATTAAGGATTTTGGCGTATCATGCTTCAAGAGTCTCAATCTCTCGGAGCACTGTGCCCTGATTGTCTCCAAAGCACGTAGAACGGCCGGGTTTATCCTCCGAAATTTTAAAACTAGAGACATTAGAATGCGCCTTTACAGCATGTACGTTAGACCTAGTCTGGAATATGGTTCGTTTTAATTTAGCCTCATGCGTGCTACTGAACGGAAGGAAATAGAATCCGTTCAACACTTTTTTACCAAGAGACATTTAACCCCAGAACACCGCCATTTGTCTTACCACGAACGTTGCCGGCTTACCGGCCTTGATCCTTTAAAACATCATGTCCACCCACGACATAACAGTCACCGTGAGTTCTTCTTATTTCTGCCGCTGGCGCGTACTGTTAAATACCGTCGGTTCTATTCTGTAAATGCAATTGCTATTTGGAATAAACTACCCATGATTGTGAAAAATCTGCAAAATTATCCTTTATTTAAGAGAACTATTACTCGTTTTTTGCATTCAGAAAAGCTTCCTCAAATTTTGGGTTCTGAATCCACTGGTCGACTCTACCGTAGCGATGGCGTTTGTGGTCTCTGAACACTATGGCGGATCTCACCAGGGACAATTTCGTTGGCCAACAGCGACAGCTGTTCCTCAACGCCTCTACTTTGACTTTCCCGAACTTCATGAAAGGAACTGACGTCCGATAATCTCCGATACCGTGGAACCCCTCCCCCCCCTCCCTGACGGTCGAAAGTCTACCGCCAGCAGTTTTTTCTGCTGAACCCTCCAAACCATAAAAACCTTTATCAACTATATTTTTATTCCTTTTCCACTGGAGTTTTTTTCACTGCTGGCCGGATTTGTGTTTAACGCTTCCCTTGACAATGCCTGTAAACTGGCATTAAATAAAATTATATATAAATATAAATTATAAATGAGTCAAACGAGTTTTACGCATATCGAGGACTACGATGACGTTTTCCCTGCAGTGTTTGCATATCAGTGACTAAGTGGACAGCGAGTTTAGTTTCTTTTCACATTATTTGGAAAGGATAACAGGCAAAGCCTTTGAAAACCCTGTTGATTACATGTCAGCTCGTTAGACATAATTGTACACGAACGATGAACATATTCGCTATTGAAACAGTACTTGATTCATTTGAGTAGCACTGTCTTAGGCAAAGATTTTGCGGGGTCGTGGGATATTTCATTCAGTTGCAGCCCCTCGAGGAAAAACAGTGGAAACAAATAATCATCCAAGCGTTTCTTGAAAAGTTGCAGTGACGTAGCCTCCACGACTGACTGAGGGAGATCGTTCCATTTCTCCACTACCCTCTGCGTGAAAAATTCAGAACGAAGATTGAGCCTGCAAATTGTTGTCCGTAGCTTCATCGACAGACAACGAAGATTGAGTAAAAAGTGCCACTGAAACATGTCCTCAAAGCTGGGTCCATGCTCAAAGCCATGTATTATATTGTAGACGAGGAAAAGATCATCTCTTTGCTGCCTGTAACTCAGAGTGAATAAATTAAGGATTGGCTTTCTAGACAGTTTACTAGTTTTGTTGCACGACGTTGTACCCGTTCGAGGCATGTTTGGTCCTTTACTAGCCATGGCCGCCATGCTTTTAGGCCATATTCTAAATGGGGCCGAACAAAGGTGCCGTAAGCTCTTCCAAAAAGGTCTTGGTCAAAGGTTACGAACGCCCTTTAGATTGCATGCAGCATTCCCATGGCGTTTTTTGCAGCCTTGTGGCGCTGTGGTGTTGATTTCAGGTTATTCTGTAATTTAACCCCTAGATCCTTCTGTGAAGATTCTGCGGGGAGTCTTATATCCTTCAGGTGATATGTCCTCAGGCTCTCATTTTAATGAGGGTTGATTAGACGCAGATGAAGGACGGCACACTTCTGCGCATTTAACTTTAAAAGCCATTTCTTCGACCACGCTTGCAGTCTGCGCAGATTGTTTTGGACGGCTCTCTGGTCGTAAGGACTCTTAATGACTTGTCAGAGCTTAACGTCGTCGGCAAACATTATTTTTTCCGCATTCAAGTTCCTGTGGCCTGTCATTAACATAAAGGGTGAAGAGCAATGGTCCCAGAGCTGTGCCTTGAGGCCCACCACTGGTCACGTTCACCCATTCTGACATATCATCTCAATTACAGACACATTGTTTCAGACCGTCAAGAAACGTCCTAATCCAGTTCAGAAGATCTCCCCCGATGTCGATGGCGCGCAATTTGTTAAGAAGGCGTTGGTGTGGAACAGTATCGAAAGCTTTGCGGGAATCGATGTGCACGACATCGACCTTAAAACCCTCTTCTTGAGCCCTGGTCCAGATCTCCAGGCAGGCTAGGAGATTTGAGAGGCAGGAACGTCCTCTCGGGAAGCCATGCTGAAAATCTTGCAAGATGTTATTCTCTTCGTAAAATTACTCTATAGCGCTCTTTACTAGAGCTCCCATCGTTTTGCATGAGAGGCAAGTTTAGCTTATAGGCCTGAAGCTGCCCGCTGCCATACTGCTACCTCCCTTTTGTAAGGGAACGAGGTTAGCTGTCTTCCAGTGTGAGAGCAGCCTTCTTGCTCTCATTGGCAGCTCAAAGATAGTCGAAAGAGGCTTCGACAGCTCCGTTGATAGTTCCTTAAGTAGCACTCCATGAATTCCGTCGGATCCCGGAGACTTATCTGGTTTTATTTGATCGAGGACGCGTCTCACTTCTTCGGCGGAAAAGGCGATGGTTTCAATGACGGCAGTATCCTGGCGCATTTCAAGCCCCCGGCTGTCTCGGTCCATTTCAAACTGCTGATTGTCTTCTGGGGACTCCTTAAAAACCGACTAAAAAAAAACTAAGACAATAATTGCACTTTATGTGGCCCTCCGGAGTGGGGAAGGTGCCGATGGGAGCTTTGTTGTGCCATCGGACCTTACTCCGCTGCCAACTGAGACACGCCCATGTTCATGCTTCCCGGTCCTTGTGCATCCTGGACCAGAGGAAGAATTGGGAAACCAGCTTTTCGGTAGCTTGACTGCCAAGGGGTCATAGGTTCTGCAGGAAAGAGAAGGCCTTGTGGTGGAGGAAAGGTAGCACAAAGGGACGGCGGGAAGTAGTGAAGGTGTCGCATGGTATGGTGCCATTGCCAGTAGTCAGTGGCAGGTCCTGGAGTCTGAGTCCGGAAACGTCCTCGTCACAGGCAAAAACAACAGGGCGTTTTTTAACAGCCCCCTCTGCTAGGCCGATCCCCAGAGAAGATTGGAGATGTACGATAGAGGGCCTTGACTGTGCGTCAGCCACCTCATTGCTTGGCTCGTCGATGTGGCGCATGTCTGAGGTACATTGCGAGATGTAGTGCAGTTGATGAATTTTCCGCGGGTTGAGCTTGTCAGAAGTGGACTTGAGAGAGAAGGAAAGAGGCTTGTGATACGTGAACACAGCGAAATCCCTGCCTTCAAGGAAGTAGTGGAAGTGTTTCACGGCGAAAGACAACAAGCAGCTCCCGTCCAAATGTGCTGTAGTGTGTCTACGCAGGCGATAACTTCCTGGAGAAGAACGCTAAGGGATGCGTGTGACCTGTAAGGCGCTGTTGCAGAACCGCGCCTACTGCAACATTGGGGCGTCAACCATGACGGAGATGGGAGCATCGGGAGGAAAATGCGTCAGGAGGGTGGCTTCGGTCAGGGTAGCCTTCACCTTGTCAAATGCAGTGAGGGCGTCCGCAGACAGCGCGAGCGAACGTTTGAGACCCGAGAGGATGATTGTGAGCTGCCGGATGGTGTCGGTACTGTGCGGGAAGAACCGGCGGGGGAAATTCACCATGCTCAGAAATCTCCGTAGCTGACGTTTAGAAGTGGGAGCAAGGAAATCACGGATGGTCGCAACCTTCGATGGAAGAGGATGGATGCCGTTAGAGTCAACCAGATGTCCAAGAAATTTTAAGGAGGGCAAACCGGAGACGCACTTGGACAGGTTTAGAACAACGCCAAATTTTCGGAGGCGGTCAAACATCGTTGCAAGATGCTACATGTGTTTATGGACGGTGGAACCGCCTATCAACAGATCGTCGATGTAGGAGTAGACAAGTGGTAGGTCGCGAAGCACAATTTCTACGAACCTCCGGAAGGACTGGGAGGCGTGGCGGAGTCCGAACGGCATGCGTAGGAAGTCAAAGAGGCCAAAGGGGTGGCGACGGCTGTCTCCAAACGTCCTCTGGGCGATAGGAATTTGGTAGAAAGCACGAACCAGGTCATTCTCGAGAACACTGTTTTAGGTCAGGTCAGCATAGGTCAGCATATTCTAAGCGTAATAGGCCATCCCTTTGAAAACCGTATTGGAATCGGCGCAAGCAATATCTAACTTTTAATAAACACCGTGCTAAAATTTTGTCACAAATACGTACATTTTACATTATATCGTCTTTAAAAATGCAGGACAGAAACTCCAGGACACCCACCTGTATGCGATAACCCTAAAATGAAATGATGATCATCCGCATTATCATTAAGTATGCAAGGCGTTGGTTTGGTGTAATAAATCCGTTCTGTCCAGATAAGCGGCATGAGCCAGATAAACGGTCAAATATCTACTCCATATTTAATTTTTAATTTAAATTTATTAAATGCCAGTTTACAGGCATTGTCAAGGGAAGCGGTTAAACACAATTCCGACCAGCAGTAAAAAAAAACTCCTGAAGAATAAAAATATAGTTGATGACGGTTTTTATGGTTTGAAGGTTTCAGGAGAAAAAAAACTGCTGGCGGTAGATTTTCGAGCGACAAGAAGGGGGGGGGGGAGGGGGTTGCACGGTATCGGAGATCATCGGACGTCATTTCCTTTCATGAAGTTGGGGATAGTCAAAGTAGAGGCGTTGAGGAACAGCTGGTGAGACCGGCCATAGTGTTCAGAGACCACAAACGACATCACTACGGTAGAGTCGACCAGTGGATTCAGAACATAAAATTTGAGGAAGCTTTTCTGAATGCAAAAATCGAGTAATAGTTCTCTTAAATAAAGGATAATTTTGCAGATTTTTCACAATCATGGGTAGTTTATTCCAAATAGCAATTGCATTTACAGAATAGAACCGACGGTATTTAACAGTACGCGCCAGCGGCAGAAATAAGAAAAACTCACGGTGACTGTTATGTCGTGGGTGGATATGATGTCTTAAAGAGGTGAGTGGGTTAAATGTGTGATTATATAAGAGTTTAAATAGCAAAAATAGTCCCTTTTGTAATCTACGAAACCATAAACGATCAAGGCCCGTAAGCCGGTAACGTTCTTGGTAAGACAAATGTCGGTGTTCTGGGGTTAAATGTCTCTTGGTAAAAAAGTGTTGAACGGATTCTATTTCCTTCCGTTCAGTAGCACGCATGAGGCTAAATTAAAACGAACCATATTCCAGACTAGGTCTAACGAACATGCTGTAAAGGCGCATTCTAATGTCTCTAGTTTTAAAATTTCGGAGGATTAACCCGGCCGTTCTACGTGCTTTGGAGACAATCAGGGCACAGTGCTCCGAGAGATTGAGACTCTTGAAGCATGATACGCCAAAATCCTTAATAACCCCAGGCACATTTATGGCGTGATCTTCAATACTTTGTTGAGGTTGGCGGTCGTCGCCAACCACCATGACTGAGCACTTATGCCAAGAAAGAGAAAGGCGCCATGTGCGGCACCACTGGGCGAAACTCTGTAGATCAATCTTTAGGAGCTCAAGCACGATGTCACGATCCGCCGGCTTATATCAATATGCAACTTTAAGATCATCGGCATACATGAAAGGCTTACCATTCTGGAATAAATCGGGCACATCATTAACGAAAAGGCAAAATAAAAGCGGGCCGAGTACACTACCCTGAATGTATATGTATGTATATGTATATGTATATTGAAGGGTTACAGGCAGAGCCCTTGATGACCCTATTTATGTACACTGCTTTCGCAGATTCATACTCAAAAATAAAATAAAATTGCGGGCATTGAAAATGTGATTGGGTCACAGTTCAATCGTAATCATAAGGTAGTGCATGGGGTCACTGTAAATTAGTGCGGAATATTGTATATGACAGATTTTACAAAACTGGCTGTGCATAGTCATGCTGTACAAGCCGATTTCTGTCGAAAACTAGACGAGCAAGTTTTCTTTTAAACACACAAACTGTGTCAGCCGTCACCATCTCGCTTGGAAGCGAGTTCCACGGCCTGACAACCCGCTGGCTGAAAGAAAATTTTCGTCGGTCTAAACGTGTTCGCTCATTCCCGACTTTGAATGCATGGCCGCGTAGTTGGTTTGTACGGGCGAACCCAAAGAAGTCCTCTGCCCTTAATGAGCAACCCTGGCCGCGAACAATCCGGAACGTCCAGAGTAGACTGCAGTTTATTTGTCTATAAGAGAGAGGGAATAGGCCAGGCAAATTTAGCCTCTCCTGATAAGACAAATGCTTTAGACCGTCGACCATCTTTGTCGCTCTGCGTTGCACCTGTTCGAGTAAGTTGATATCCTTTCTCATCCATGGTGAGGCTGCTGGCATTCCATACTCCAGATGAGGTCTTACAAAGACACCAAAGAGTCTTTCGAAGAGTTCGGGAGGAAATGTTTTAAATGCACTCCTCACACGTGTGGGGTTGGAGAAGGCATTGGAAATCTTAACTCGTTGTGTACGAGTGCCCAGGAAAGAAGATATTAAATTCAAAAGTTTGCCACCTATTCCGAAAGAGGACAGTTTCAAGATAAGAAGAGCATGGTCAACACGATCAAAAGCCTTAGTGAAATCGAAATATACTGTGTAAAGTGCAAAACCATTGTCCCTAGATGGGGGAACATAGTCAAAGAAAGAGAGTTGACAGGTGTCACAAGATCGAGCTTTGAGGAATCCATGCTGAGCAGCACTCAGTAGGTTATTCACTGTTAAGTGACACATCATTTTATCTTTGATCAATGTCTCTAAGATCTTCGAAACTGCGGGGAGGGTGTTTATTGGCCGAAAGTCATCAAATGATGTAGATTTGCCGTGCTTAGAAATGGGCAGAATGTGTGATTCAATTCAATTCAATTCAATTATTTTTATTAAAGACCCGTCGGGGTCCCATCAAAGCAAGTAAAAATAAATTTACATGCGAATTTTAGATGATGTAGGCAAAATCTGTACAAAGTGCAATACATGGTTTTTGAGATTAGAAGTCCGTTAAGCAAAATGAAAATGAAAAAACGAGGGGTGAAAAAAACTCCAAAGCAAAATTTAAAAATGATTGAAGTAATTTAACGGGAGAAAAAACCCCTCAGAAAAATAGCATCAGAAAAATACAGGGAGGACTGGCCTGCATGTGGCGGTATAGAATGGAATATAGTCCGACATCAACATGGCCGAAATAAATGTCAGCTGTATATGGCATTGTGTAACGGATTTCATAAAATGGTACGTAGGCGGGTCGGTCAGGACTGGCCTGTATCACCTTGAATAAGAAAAATAAGTGGCGAAATTGAAAACCAGTCTCGAGCTGATATGAACCCAGATGCGGTCGGTTTCTTTCAACCGAGTCCATCCGAGCATGGGGGGACATGCAACCAGACTACTAGTATATGGCGAATATAGAAGGCTTTGTCAAGACTGCCGATGGAGCGCATTCTGTAAGGGCACGATGCCAACCAGTCTCGAGGCGACAAGAACCCAGATGCGGTCTGTTACATTCGTCAGAGTCCATCCGAGGATAGGGCAAAGGAGATGCGACAAGATTACTAGTATATGGCAATATAGAAGGCTTCGCCAAGAGCGTCAATGGAGCGCATTCAGTGAGGGCATCATGAAGATCAGTCCCGAGGCGATAGGAATCCAGATGCTGTCGGTTTCATTCAACCGAGTCCATCCGAACATGGGGGAAGGGAGATGCGACCAGACTACTTGTATATGGCGAATATAGAAGGATTTGTCAAGACCACCGATAGAACGCATTCTGTAAGGGCACGATGGCAACCAGTCTCGAGGCGACAAGAACCCAGATGCGGGCTGTTACATTCATCAGAGTCCATCCGAGGATAGGGCAAAGGAGATGCGACCAGATTACTAGTGTATGGCGAATATAGAATGCTTCGCCAAGAGCATCGATTGGGCGCATTCTGTGAGGGCACGATGCATGAACTGTAGGTGGCGGTATATAACGGAATGTTTTCGGTCATCGTCAGGGTATCAATAAATGTCCGCCTTGATGGGTAAGAATGTGGGTCAGACAGGACTGGCTTGCAAATGGCATTGTATACGGGATTCACAATTGAGATCGTCTGGGCCGGATTGGTACGCCGCGTCAAAGAGGCCAGACGAGAGGAACCGAGATGCGATCGGCCACAGCACGCTTCGAGCTCAGCCGAGCAGTGAGGAAGGGAGGTACGACCGAACTACTAGTAGACAGTGAATACTGAGGGTTCCGCCGTGAGCGTCGACAGACCGCATGAGGTCGGAATGCGGGAGATGACATCAAAAACCGCGAAAATTGTCGCTATGGGGTGGGGGGGGGAAGGATAGCGATGGATTTAGAAACCAATTAAAAACAGGGGTTTCTAATGATATAATTAAGCGTTACCACTTAATCTACCACTAAATCCCAGGAGGACCCTTCTCGAAGTCAAGAACCTGAGTGTTCGGGAATGAGACCGTTAACAGTGCCTTTATGCTTTCCGGTGTAAGATGATTGCGTAATTTCGACTTGAATATCAGTAACCTAGGCGATAATCTAATTTCAGGCGGAAGATTATTCCAAAGGAAGGCATATTTGGAAGCAAAGAAGAGGGAGCGCTTAGATGTAGTACAAAGAGGCGGCGGAATCACCATGCAGGAGTTGCGCGTGGCATAAGACCGATCTCTCGGAGTGAGAGTGTCAATGTGCGGAAGACTGGAGCTAGAGTTGATGCGAAAAAGGAAGCAAAGGCCAGCTTCGAGTCTTCTAACCCACAAAAACTTCATGTTCGCCAGCTGACATCTCTGAGTATAAGAAATACTGGACGAAGCTTGAGAGAACAGTTTCCGAGTGAAAACCCTCTGAGCATTTTCGATTTTATTACGGTCGCAGGCGCTCATTAAACCGAAGAAAGGACAGCAATATTCGAGGAGTGGAAGAACAAACATTTGATAAAGTCTTAGCTTCATTTCCGGAAGGAAAAAATTATGCGATATGAATCCACATATCTGCGCGGCTTTGGCAGAGATTCTATCTGCATGAGGTGATAAAGCAAGTTTATTTGTATAACTTAGACCTAGGTCCTTTATGGTGAGGCATTCTGAGAGTGGGTTATTCTGAAAAATTATGGGACCAGGAAGTTTGGTAGGACCAAAAGACATGAAACTACACTTGGATGATGAAAACTCCATCTGCCATGTCGAACCCCATCTGCTTAAGCGTAGTAAA
>CACRXP010000018.1:898564-909726 GCA_902702965.1 Spirometra erinaceieuropaei | reverse complement strand
TGCTGCTGCTGCTGCTGCAAGTTTAGGGGCAGGCAAATGCGTCAAGTGGCTTGAGTGAGATGGAGATGTAGGAGAAAGAGGAAGGAGGGAGTCAGATGTCGCAGGAGTAGGAGAAGCTGAATCCTTACGGCCACTTGTATTACGACCGAGTTGGGGAGCATTAGACTGAGAAGCAGTAGGTTTACGTGAGAATAGAGACCCGATTATACGCTCCATAGGAGTAAGATCATGACAAAGGAAACATTTTGCCTTCTCTAGGTACGCAGTGACACGCTCTCGATGAGTAAAGATTGTGTCAACTTCGATTGATGAAAACAATTTGACTAAGATAGGTGGATTTGTACTACGGGAGGACAAGCGTTTGGCATCCGCTATTTTATAGTTGTTACCACATGAATACAGGAAACTGGTCGCAACATCAATTGGTCGAGCAGATCGAGGAACATTTTTAGCAGGAAGTTGTAAGAACGCTTCTGTCTATCACTAGATTCACTGGCGATCAGGTGAACAAGTGAGTCGAGACGCCTACATTCTTCAGAGGGAATATCGGAGATGTTCCCGTCGAATAAATTTCCAAGAATTGTCAGCAAAGAGCCAAACTTTAGCATAAAGTCATTGCAGTAGTCAAGTGCAGACAGATTAAGCTGCCGACCAATTACAACGGGTGACGACTGACTAGTAATATCATCTGACTTAGATTTAGGTAAAGCTTCTGACTTACGTTTAGTTAGGCCATGTTTACTTACAAGAGCCGAGAGCTTACGTCGACCAGTGACTTTTGGTCTCATCTTGTCTCGAGGCAATTTGTGATTAAGAAAACTTCTGGCAGACAAGTTGACTGAATTTCAGCTAGGGGCTAACGATGTAAAAATAAATTACAACAGTTAGAGGGAAATCGGATGCACAAAATGAGAATTGCAAAGTGCGATTAGTGAACAACGGGCATAGACTAGCAAAACTCAAAAGGAGATGGCAGCGGGCAGTTCTTAGAGAAAAGGCCTGTATTTAAGGAAATTCAACCAAAAAACAGGTACAAAAATCGTTAGATCTCACAGAAACACCACTAAAAATAATATCCTCCACTTATCTTCAAATTTAAAACCAGCGGCTTGACCTTGACGCCTCATTGATCGTGTTTGCATCGGCTTTTAAAATGCTTACTGGGACACCATCAGGGCCTGGACTATAAGATTGACGAAAACGCCGAATCGCAACAGTCACATCACACAGAGTGAAAGTTACCGTTTCTAGAACTGCCCCGGTTAATGCCTGGATGGTCGGAAGCGGAGTGGTCGAGTCTTCAATGAACGTTTTGGACAGAAAATCATTGAAGCTATCAGCGGTTAACTGGGCATCAACTATGGGATTTACGAGAGCGTCTCGGAGGATGGGATGCTGCGTCTTTCGGTGAGTTCGTATTTTTCTAGAGAAAAGTTTCCAGACATTTAACAAACGATTTTGCTAAAATGGACCTCTTCGGCTAGCTGTTTTTCCTCAGACAATCTGTTAGGTCGATCAAAAATATCACGAATCAAGGGCAGGACAGAAACATCGTTCTGAAGATGGAAACGACGATAAAGCCTGCGCAATCTGCGACGAAAGGGTAAGGGTAGGAAAACCTCATCCCCAACATTAATAATTTTTTTACGGGGGACAAAACGAGAAATAAGCGGATTCAAAATTTCGAACAGATTTGCAGTGCAAACAGTTACATCCGAACTAAGTAAGAAATCAGTCCAGTCGTAGGAATTAAGGTGTGTTAGTAATTTGGTTGAGCGAGCTGATCGGAAATTGCGGAAAAAGCTATACTTTGGGGACGACGTTTTGTTAGCCTCGAATTCCAACGTTGAAACAACTATGTCATGGTCTGAGCCCCCCAATGGGCCTAGGGATGACACCGACGATGGCATGCAGCCTCTACAGAAAATTAGGTCAACTATGCTTGAGCCTCGGGTGGGAAAATCGACAACCTGTGTCCACATCCCAACATCTACAGCCTCAAGAAAGTCTTCGAACCTTCTTGAGCCTGAAGGCGGAGACCAGCGGACTTCGGGAAGATTAAAGTCGTCCGCAACCAATTGATACTTAAAGCTTAAATCGGCCGCAGCATGAAATGCCTGTGAGAGTAAACGATCAAAATTGTCGTTGGCGTTGGGAGGACGATATACGCAGCTAACGAGTAAGGATAACTTATTTTTTAGAGCATCTTGGAGCCAGCAGCTGCCTTCTACTGCGGAAAAATATGGAAGGTCAAGAGGAAAAACGCAACGTTGGAGGGGGAAGGCTGTTTGTTTCTGACGGAGGTGAGCTACATCGTCCAGTTCTGGTCTGCCCACGGAGCAGATGCTCCGGATGAACCATCCGATTCTGCAAAAATTTTGTTACATCAAAAGATTCCGACGTGGATAAAAAGGGGTAGGTTTTGGGGGAAAGAATTACGGGCAGGTAAACAGGTCACCATTGCTAGCTAAGTCATTTTTGGCTGGAAATCTGCGTGTCAGATACTGCAACACATTCACGCCGGAACGAAACTGAGGATCGGATGAGTTAACTGATCTAGTATGGACACTAGCATGAGGAATACATTGGTAAAACGGCCCTGGTGGAAGCAAGTTAGGGGATGGGGGACGCATTGCTTCAATTGGAGCAAGAGTTCTATTAAACGGCGGGAAAATCGGCATATTCGGCCTAACGGCCTCGACATGAGTGCTGGGGGGCAATTGGGAACACTACGTTTTGAGTCGGGGTATTTGAGGCACTGTTAACCGATTGTGAAGGAAAAGATTTTATAATGGTGCTGGATTTATCGGGTGTCCGAGTGGCTGAGACAGCAATTGGATTTGCCTTTGACTTTGACACATGCTTAAGCTTGCTAGGGGTTGCTAGGGCAGTTGTTAGGGGTGTTTGTATACCAGGCGTGTTGTTGCTTCTAAAGATCTCAGCATCAAAAGCAGTCGAATTCCCTGCGGTATTGACTATTTCGTGACGTGCAGATGCCGCAGATGGTGTTGTAGAGGACTTATTCAGACTGACAGTAGGTGTCATTATCTTGGTGCTGGTTTTTGCCGAATTTAATTTATTCAGTCTTCGCTGCAGGGGTGTGAGGTCTGGCGAAACGGAGCAGCGCCATTTACGGCAGAAGTCTCTAGTTATCTCCCTACTCGACAAGATAAAATCGACTTCTATCATGGAGAACAGGGTAACTAGTATCGGCGCATTACGGCTAAGCGATCGCAGTCGTTTAGCTTGTGTGACACTGAAACTCAAGCCACAAATTTGTAGGAACAAATGCGCTCCCTCCATAGCAGATAAGTGGCTCGGAATGCTTTGCAGTAGAAAATTATGCTTGCGTTTAATTCTCTCATCAGTTTCAGAACTTATTACCCCAATAAGTTTAAAAGCTTGTTCAATTACATTTTCAAAAGTGCTGTTTATGTCTCCATATATCAAGTGATCGAGTATTTCTTCGGCTGATGGCTTGCTACGACTAGCGGAGGCGTATTTTTGGACGACTGAAGCGTCAAGAGGTTCTACATGTACTAAACGGATTTGTGAGTTAATCAGATCTGCGGACGGCGAAGAACATACGCTGGCACCTGCTATGACTTCAGTCACGATTTAAGCACCCAGAGACGGTGGGAAGGCCGCAAGCTTTCGTCTTTTAGCATGTGCTCTGCGGGGCATTACAGACAATATACGTTTTTCGTTTCAGTACAAGGATCAAAATGTTGCTAACGTACAGAAAAACGCACTGAATAGCAAGTACTACTGATATTTTACTACAAAAACTAGAAAGAGATAGTAGGGAAAGGATTCACTACAAAGGTTTTTTTACAAACTACGACTGTTTGGCCAGACTGTCAAATAAAACTGGGAAAAATTATATCTTCTACTGAAAGGCGACTTTTAAAAGGGGCTCAAGCAAAAACAGGCGTTAGTTGCTTAAGAATATCCAAGTAAATGCAAAGCTTCACTTATCTTTGAAATTGAGCTGCGCGCCTTGACCTTGACCTTGACCCTAAGATACGCCGCTATCAGGAATGCTCTTCCAAGTTCTATTCGGAAACATAAAACCCTAATCGACCTTTGTTCAGAAGTGATAACACCTAGGAGTCGTACTTAGGACTATATCATATATATGGTCTTCGACCGCTCTGGGTCAGAAGACTCCAAAATGGCCTAACCTTCCTATTCAAGGTCACCCATGATGAAGTTATTCTCAAAATGAATTAACTAACAAACCAAAACTCCCCCGGAAACACCACAAATAACGAAGATAACATAAGATTCCCCAAATTCACAAATTCCTAACGGTCGAATGTCTACACCATAAAATATACCACAATCTGGAATGCTCTTCAAATTTCCATCCGGTAAAGTCGAACCCTAATCGACTTTAAAATAAAAACCAAGAAATTCCTTTCAGCTAACAATACACATTTATTTTTGAATAAAATAGGACACTTTTCAAGTCAAGTCCTTGAAACGGAATTTGGTCCGAAAGGGTTCAGATGATAATAACCGCTTGTATAACAACGGAACATTGCACTAAAAACAATCAAATTTATGAAAGATAGCATCACTGATAAACATAGAACGAATGGTGATATTCTTTCTTTCCTCCCTTTATCGTTTCTATCGGCTATGTGACCTGACAGTAAATATCCCTTAAGGAGCTAATACTAACAACCCCATTTGATAAAACCCTACATATTAATTGTACGTAAGTCTATATATATATATGGATGTAGGCGAAAATGCTGACCCCAGGTGTTGAAACTGAAGAAGATGGTAAGGCGAGCTCTGGGGATGATGATTTATTCATCTGACGTTTCACACTCATACTCGAGCGCATCATCGGAGATAGGAAATATTAGAAAATTACACGGTTTAAATAGGTCCCTCTCGCTCTCGCCTGATAGGTCCGTCAACTTCTATCCTCATTTGGACTCCCCTGGTGCGTAGGTGGTGTTTGGCGGCCTCGTATGGTGCCGGTAGTTCGACGCAGCGGTTGATGGAGTTGGTGTCTGTTTTCCAGGCCTCGATTATTTCTCGCGCCAGTCTGTTTTCCGCTCGGCCGAGCACTTGGGCGCCGTCAAAGTCAAACCGGTGGTCATTTTCCAGACTGTGCATGGCGACGTGTGAGCGCGCATCTCTCCGCTTGACGGCTAAGGTGTGCTCATGTATGCGCGTTTTAAGTCGTTTGTTTGTCATGCCGCAATAGTTGGCCTGACAGTCTAGGCAGTTGACGCGGTAAATGACACCGGACATGTCCTCAGGGGGCAGCCTACCCTTTGGCTGCATGACTAATCGGCGGATGGTGGCTTCCGGTCGGTGTCCAACGCCCACGTTAAGTGGTCTTAGCATACGCTCAGTGGCCTCAGAGACGTTCCTCATGTAGGGCAAGACACGAAGTACTTCAGGTTTTTGGTTCGCCTCACCGTCAGTCTTTGTGTGTCTTTGGAACAGACATTTGTTTACGAAGCTACGTGGGTATCCATTGACAAGGAAGAGGTGCCACAGGGACGCACGCTCTTGTAGCTTCTCGGCCTCTGTGCTGCAGTGCGTGTTGATGCGGCGGAAAAGTGTCCGGACGCAACTGCGTTTATGCGACAGCGGATGGTTGCTGTTGTAGTGGAGTATTTTCTCTGTGTTTGTAGCTTTTCGGAAAACACCGGTCTGGAGGGTTCCATCTTCCTGCCTCGTTACCCGCCCGTCGAGGAAAGAGAGCGTTCCGTCCTTTTCAGTATTTTCTCTGTGTTTGTAGCTTTTCGGAAAACACCGGTCTGGAGGGTTCCATCTTCCTGCCTCGTTACCCGCACGTCGAGGAAAGAGAGCGTTCCGTCCTTTTCTTCCTCCATTGTGAATTGGATTTGTGGGAAGATGGAGTTTAATTCTCCTCTGAATGCCTCCTTCGCATCTCGGTGTAGGACGACAAAGGTATCGTCCACATAGCGCATATATATATCTGGACCTCGAATCTTCACGCATATTGCTTTATGCTAGGGGGCGCACATATCTCCACTCAGCACTTAGATGGGAGACCTTTCCGAAGTGAGAGTCATCCACCTACGCCCAGATGAAATCCCTGCACCGGTGTCTTGAACAGAATGTCTTAACCAAATGTCTCAGATACAGACTGACTGTGAACACTGATCTATGCCAGCAGACGATGGGACAATTCAAATAGACGATGATCGGCGTACTGAGGCAAGACTGCCACTTTCGTATTCGTAAATACCGCCAAGTGATAGAACAACATTTGTCAACTTGCCAGTCGACTCTGGCCGCGCCCGAGCTGGAAGCCTTGAGGGCGGCAATCCTTAATGGGGTACAGCGTCACCGAAAGCTACGCAATGGTCAAATAACAGAGAAATTTAGTAAATTAAGTCGGCAGAAACAGCCCTCCTCTGATGGGATCCTGGTTCACAACCTATCCTCTCATCGTCTCACGCAACAACAGCTAGCGGTTTTGTCCTATGACACTAAGTTCAGCACCGAGATATGCTCGACCAGAAGACTTCATCGCATCCTTCGAATCAGCGCTCTAGAAGTCCTAAGCAGATGAAGAATGAAAACACGCCATGCGGCAAGGGGTGTCGTCCTAACTTCTCCAGCACAAACCCCAAATGACGATTTCCGAAGCTGAAGATCGAGAACTTTTCAATATACGAAAAATTAAGAATATCTTCACCGTGCCTGCTGACAAGGGGCGCTCGACGGTCGTCATGGATAAGACCAAATACTAGATTAAACTGGAGAACTTGCTGACGGACACGGAATCTTATGCACTTTCGGATGCCAGTGAGTTCAAAAAGCTTGTAAACAACATAAACAAAACGAACACCCTCACGAGAAGAGAGGCCCTGTCCGCGAAAGCCACTGACACCGCGATGGCACGCATCTACGGGCTGCCCAAGGTACACAAGCCAGGAGTGCCCCTCCGCCCAATCGTCTCTCTATCTGGCACTCCAACCTTTGGACTGTCAAAGTGGCTGCACCAGCGACTGTGTTTCCTCATCATGAGCTCATAGTGGACGGTGAAGTCAGCTGAAAAGTTTTCGACTCGCATCCGACATCGTAGAGTGGAGGCAGAAGAGGTGATGGTGCCCTTTGACTTAGTCTCACTGTTAACTTCTATCCCACCTGACCTGGCCATCGACAATCTCGACGGACTTCTCCGAGAAAAATATGACGAGGCCGACCAACAGCTTAAACAAGTGCACATCATCGAGCTCCTAGAACTGTGTCTCAAGACTTTCCTCACATCTAATGGCCAAGTGTACGAGCAAAAAAGGGAACGCCAATTGGTTCACCTCTGTCTGGACTAATTGCCGAAGCGGTTTTGCAGAGGCTGGAGCGGCTGGTATTCAACTTGTACCCACTGAAGTTCTGAGCCAGATATGTCGACGACACATTTGTCATAATAAAAGGAGCGACATGCAAGATTTCAAGGCACTTTTGAATTCGATATTTTCAGACCTAAAGGTCACTGTGGAAGAAGAGGTCGAAAACCGATTGCCCTTCCTAAACGTGCACGTCACAAAACTGTCGGACGGGCATATAAATACAACGGTCTACCGTAAGGCTACTAACACTATGCGCATCCTCCACTTCAGAAGCGACCACCCCGTCGGTCACAAACGCAGTTGTGTCAGGACCCTTTTCCAACGCGCCCAAACACACTGCAGCGACGACGATGACAGGAAGAAGGATGTGAAGTGCTTGCGTGTCCTATTTGAAGCCAACGGTTACCTGAAGTCGTTCGTACGAAAATGTCTCAGGAAGTCCCACTCTGGGCGGTCGAACGAGGGGAAACCCAAGTTCTGGTTCTCGATCCCCTATGTGAAGAATGGTTCAGAGGCGACTTCAAGAATTCTGAAACCTTTTGGAATCGGTGTGGCCCATAAACCAGCATCAACAATCAGACAGCAGATAATGAGGTCCAAACACCCGCTGCCGGTGAGAGAACAATCAGCGGTGGTCTACAGCACACCATACCAAGATTGTGATGCAAGGTATGTTGGTGAAACGGTAAAACGCCTGGTCACAAGATTGCATGAGCAACAGCTAGCAATTAACCGCAAGGTTTAGGGCACAGTTTTGGTTCCTCAAAATCCGGTATGCCTGTATGAGATCTCCTCTGATCTGCCTGTACTGAAGAGGAAGTAAGTTACGCTCATCAAGTATGCGGTAGTAAGTTAAAGCCTTGACTCCTTTCACAATTTCTGTCGCAGTCCTCTGAACTCTTTCCAGCAACTTATACTCGCACAGGCGCCACGCTTGGATTCCATATTCTAGATGCGGACGAATGAACGCTTCGTTTACTTTTCCAAATATTTCTTTGTCTGTGTCTCTGAAAGTTCGTTTGCTTGCAAATAGAACATTGGTTGCCTTTTCGGCCGCCCTAACGCACTGAGAGGAAGGCTTAAGAGTCGACAAAATGTTGATCCCAAGGTCTTTTTGTACAGTCACATTTGAAAGGCAGCTTCCGCCAACCAGACACTGATGCTCCTCTCTATTGGCTATTCCATTCCTTTTGAGTCGTAGTGCGACAAAATTCTCAAGGTTAAATTTTAACAGCCATTTGTTGAACCATTCGCATTGGCGGTTCTTTCCTTCTTGCGGGGTCCGTTCATTATTTTCTCCGTTGATCGCTTGCCGTAGCCTGAAATTATCGGAAAACGTGACTCCATTGCAGTCCAGTCCTTTCATACAGTCGGTGGCATAAATCAAAAACAGCACTGGTCCGAGAACAGAGCCCTGGGAACTCCACACACAACTGGCAGTGAAGTTGTCTTCGCATTTCCAATGCACACAGACTGTGATAGGCCGGTCAGAAAGTCCTTTACCCAGCTTAATAGGTTTCGCCTTATCCCGGACACTTGGACCTTGTAAAGTAACGGGCGGTGTGGAACACTATCAAAGGCTTTCTTGAAACGATATCGACCTTTTTTCCTTCGTCTAACTAGCGGGACCACTGCTCCGTTGAATAGAGCATATTAGTAAAGCAGGAGTGATTTCGTCGAAAGCCATGTTTGGAACTATAAATGAGATTGTTTTCTTCAAGGAACTTCATAGTGGCTATTTTGACTATTCTCTTCATGACTCTGCAACAAATGCACGTTAGGCTCACCGGCCGATAAATGTTTGCACTTGTTCTAAATCCACCCTTGTGAATGGGGTACAAATTCGCCACTTTCCAATTAGAGGGGAGAATGGCTCGATCAAAGGACGACTGGAAAATAGGCGAAAGCGGTTATGGCGAGTTCGCAAGTTCGGAACTTTTGCCGGAATTTGGTCGGGACCTGGAGACTTACACTCCTTAAGCGCTAGACGTTCCTTCCTCACATCTTTTTCCGCGAAGGTGACGTTTCCATTTTGCAATCTGGCCTCGTCAAAGTGGGTTTCAGTGGTGAAAACGGATGCGAAAAACCAGCTAAGATGTTCTGCCTTAACGTGATTTTGGATGATATCCTCATTATTTTCTCCGTTGAACATTAAAATCGCCTCTATGTCCTTTAGCCTGCTGTTGATGTGACCAAGGCGTACTTTTGGCTTAACGACGGCCCGTTTCATAACTCGCCTTTCATACTCGTTCCGCGATCTGCGGGTAGCCGACTTTACCTCGCTCTGATTTCGGCGAAAATGCTCATAATAAGATTGCTGTTTTGTTTATGCACACCTTCTTCATAGTTTATTCTTTCGGTTTACCTTGTAATGGATAGCCATAATGGCTACGTCGAGCCTTTCGCTAGCGCCTGCACCTTAGTCCTAGCGACAGCCTGCTATGGCACGCACGTCTGCCCCGCTTCGATTTGTCTCGTTGCACTTCACTGTCTGCATGTCTGCACCACGCATTCGGTTGATTCTCTGCCTGCACCACGCGAGGCTTGTCACTACCTTCGCGTAGGCTCGGAGCCAACCAACGCAACTCCTATCGCTGATTGGCAAGACAGGCGGGAACAGTCCAGAATAATAGAGTAAACTATCTGCAACGACACTTTTGCAGCGGCGACCTTCGGCGACACAGGGCTCGTCGCTCTCACGGACGCCGCCTCCGCGGCTCCGGACGCATCCTAGTCCGGTTGCCAACTTTCCTCTTCACTATTCTGTACAGAATAAAGTGTCCTATCCAAATGGCGTCCTGCTTTTAACAACTTGGGATATGGCCTGAAGTTGTGGCGTACTCAGCGTACACCATCACCGCTTAGCCGAAGCAACCTCTTTCTTTATAATCCGCGCAATTTAGGCCGACGATTAGTTTTTTGACCCTCTTTGTCGGGCAGTTTCGATGCATGACGTCTGTTACAACTCCTTTGAGAATGCTCCGATCAACATCTGAATGTCCAGTGAAAACCTCATTCTGGTCTGGAATCAAGGGATTTACGCTGACCATTTACAAATAGATTGCTCCAGTCGACCATGGATGCGTCCAGGTTTTCGAATACCAGTGTATTTTGAATGGGGGGAACCTGTTTAATTAACTCAAGCATTGCCTCGTCAACTTCTGAAGATTTCTTAGGCGGCCTGTGTACGTTCAGGAAATTCAAATTAGGTGCATAATGCACTTTAGTTTTAAACACACTGCTTCACAGTCACGGGAGCAGTCAGTTTTCTGTTCTGACGGAATGATTCCTCCTTTGACGTAAAACGCTAGTCCTCCTTATTTTTTATTTAGCCTGTCTCTTCGAAAAAGTTGATATTACTAAGATAAATTTCCGCATTCAATGCTTCAGCCTGTAACCAAACCACTGTGATGAAAATGTAATCCGGCTGAGCATTTGATGCCTATGCTTTCAGCTCCTCTAGCTTCTGGAACAAAATCTGGGCATTTGCATAAAGAAAGCAGAGCTTTGTTGCATACTCCGTGTGCCTTATGTAGTCCATCGTTCCCTTTTGCGTCTGCTGCTGTTTGAACGAAGGGAATGTAAGTGTGCTGACCGTCATTTTTACTGGTCGATTTGGCCGATCGGAACGTTTTTTTATAATCTGCCTTTCCAGTGCACACAGCGTTATTGGCTGTCTCCAGAGGAATGATATACGAACATTTACGATTTGCCCATCGAATATTCTTAGATGTTTCTCGCAGGAAGTGGATCTTCTGAGGAATTTGAAGTTGAATTCCCTCCATTTCTCCCGCTCGGCCGGTGAGGAATCCC
>CACRXP010000018.1:827073-848888 GCA_902702965.1 Spirometra erinaceieuropaei | reverse complement strand
CGAGGTGCTATAATGAGAATGCGAAGGCTCTTCGGAATATTGAGTTGTAGTCGTAAATTTTCAAGTCGGTGACACCGACCCGTCGTCAGACGAAATGAACAGAGGGAAAGCGAAGTCGGCAGACTAGGTCGGCTGGCGCGACAGGACAGACAACGACAAACTGACAGTTTATGTGTGAAAGGGGTGGGCACCTAGTTATGGTAGGCCGTGGGGCAGGGGGAGGGAAGGATGAACCGTTAGGGCTCCCAGTCTTGGAGGCGGTGAATACGATGGGGTGAGGGGGGGTGGACATTGCGCATCAGTGAGAATGCGGGCGGCTGGTCACTGATGCGGGATGAGGTCGGGGGCAATGCGCCGGCGTTGGAGGTGTTAGGGGGGTTTAGGTTGTTGTTCACCGTGTCGCAAGGGGGGAGCGGAATGGCGAAAGAGCATACGTCTATGTGGCCGAGTGGGGGTTAGCAAATGTTGAGGTGTGGGAACAAGACAGTGAGCGTGTACGTAAGCCCTCGTAATGAGCGTCTAGATCGACGTGGCGGTTGATGCTGGTCGTGCCAGAATGCCAAGCTTCGAGGAATTCTCGCGCCTGTCTGGTGTTAGCCTTTGCGATCACTTCAGTGTCATCCCAACTGAAACGGTGATCATGCTCAATGGCCTGCGCAACCACGAGGGACAGAGGGTCACGTCGGCGGAGGGCTAACTTGTGTTCGTTAATGCGAGTCCCAAGACATCGGCCTGTATGGCCAATATAAACACAAGAGCAGTTGGCGCACGGTATGCGGTAGATGACGTTGGTTAATTGTTCTTTGGGCACTGGGTCCTGTACTCAACATAATGTCTCGCGTAGGGAAGATGCGGGCTTATGGGCAATGGAGATGCCAAAGCGTTTTAGTTGCCGGGAGAGTGCTTCAGAGATTCCCTGAATGTACAGCAGTGAATAGAATTTCTGCTAGGCTCTATCTTCATGAGACTCGGGGTTTGGTAGTTGTATCTGGCGTCTGAGACAGTTCTTTACGAAACTGGCAGGATATCCGTTGGAGCGGAACAACCGATGTAAGTAGGCCAATTCTTTCTTAAGTGAGTCATCACTGTTGCAGATGCGATAGGCCCGATGGAAAAGAGTGCGGACACAGCTTCGTTTATGGGCCGCAGGATGATTGCTCCCATAGTTAAGTATGATTTCGGCATTAGAGTCTTTTCTGTGGACGCTTGTCGCTAGTTTGCCATCACGGAGTCTTTGTATGCTCACATCTAAGAACGGGAGGGTATCTCCTGTTGCTTCCTCGCGGGTGAACTGTATAGCCGGGAAGACGCTATTTAAGCTCTGATGCAATCGCTCAACTTCCCTGGTCTTTATGATGACAAAGGTGTCGTCCACGTTGCGGAGCCACATTTTTGGTTCGAAGGTGTGCACAACATTCTGTTCTAGTCGCTGCAAGACTAGTTCTGCAAGCAGCCCCGATATTGGGGAGCCCATTGAGGTCAATGATCGTTGCCATCCCGACGCAGCCCACCCGAAGAGGAGAAGCAGGATGGGACCGACCATCACGACAGCAATTATCTCCCCCGCAGCAGATCCTGCACGAATAGCAGTAGGAACGACAACACTCCCGCATGCTCACCACCCATAAATACTGTGAGGCGCCGTACAGAATCCACCTCCGACGATGGAAGCTTGTTTGCTTTTGAAACGTCAGGCTATTAAACCTATGGTTCCCGAGATCGCCTCTTCTTCTCATATATATATATATATATATATATATATGATAAGGTGATACCGACAAAGACATGGGAGACCGGAATGGCCATTTCTGGCTTATTAGCCGTCATCAGCCAGTCATACCCAACCCCAAGTGTGGATCTCTTGAGATTCGAACCCGGGATCTTTGGTCATGGAGTTTGAGGCTCTACCATTGAGCCACGGGCACGTTGTCCTGTCGGTTGTGATCGGGAATATCAATTATGACAGATGGGCGCTCACCGATCAGGTTACAGAACATGCTCGTTCTGTTGTACCTTGGGGCTCATACTTAAACCCATTCCGGTCTTCCTTGTCTTTTTCGGTATCACCTTATCTACCCATATCACTAGTCGCTGAGCGACCGCCTGCGAGGGTTTAAGTATGAGCCCCAAGGCACAACAGAACGAGCATGTTCTGTATCCTGATCGGTGAGCGCCCATCTGTCATAATTGATATTCCCGATCACAACCGACAGGACAACGGGCCCGTGGCTCAATGGTAGAGCCTCAAACTCCATGACCAAAGATCCCGGGTTCGAATCTCAAGTGATCCACACTTGGGGTTGGGTATGACTGGCTGATGACGGCTAATAAGCCAGAAATGGCCATTCCGGTCTCCTTTGTCTTTGTCGGTATCACCTTTTCAACATACATCACTAGTCGCTGTGCGACTGCCTGCGAGGGTTTAAGTATGAGCCCCAAGGCACAACAGAACGAGCATGTTCCGTAACCTGATCGGTGAGCGCCCACTATCATATTTATATATATATATGCTGGAAAACGGGCATCCCAAGAAATTTAATTGAAAATAAGTAAGATTCTTTGGGAAGGGAATAAACTTTAATGAGTAAATTTTCGAGTCTGCATCCCCAGCATCACAAACTACTACAATGGGCAACGGACAAACTTCTCTGCCAGAATGTTACCTTTGGAACACGGGTCAGGGAAGGGCAGCAGTCGAACTGCCTTGATCTTATTTCTACCCGAGAGGAGGAAAATTTGTTAGACCTGCAGGACCGACATCCATTAGGGTCAAGCGACCACATCACGCTCTACTTCGAGTACTCACCGTTTTCCGAACCCGTCCAACCCGAGAGGTGGGAGAGCAACATTTGGAAAGGGGACTATTCTCTCATGAGGAGGAAAGCGGCAGCTATATCATGGGAGACTGAACTGCATGGTCGAGCAAACGATAACTGAAATACTTTCAGTTCCATACTGAAAGAGATTGTTTATTCCAATTGTCCTCTCAGAAGAAAGAAATTCACAAACCGCCCAAAATGGATAAACCCGGACTTGAAGGCCTCTTTCAGAAAAAGGAATCGTCTGTGGAGGCGTTACAGACTAACTGGCTCCGACAAACACTTACAGGACTATAAGCGGCAACGAAACGTCTGTAAAAGTGAGGCCTCAAAGCTGCGAAAGAAGTTTGACCTAAACATCCTCCGAAATTCGTTGGAGCATCCGAAAATTCTATATGGTTATATACAAAGTACTAAAAGGACTCAGGAGCTCATCCCTGCTCTCAGGTATGCAGATGGAAAAGTGGAGATTGATGACAAGGTTAAAGCGTCCCTCCTTTCCGACTTCTTTCAGTCCGTCTCCACCCGAGAACCTAGTTCTATATTTGCCCATCCATCCATTCGCCAACCAACCTCTCCTCCCAGCATCCTTCACCATCCTTTTCCCTCCCTACCCTCCTTAACCGAGGAACCACTCTTTTCATCTACCATAGTTAGGGCCGAGTTACTCCGGCTGAAACCTGCGAAATCGCCTGGCCCAGATAGAATTCCCTCCCTAGCACTTCGTGAACTTGCTAATGAACTGTGCAAGCCCTTATTCGCAATATTTCAAAAGTCATTTGAAGACGGCGAGCTCCCGGAAGAATGGAAGTGCGCACTCATTACTCCGATCCATTAAGGAGGCTCAAGACTTGACTGCGGAAATTATCGTCCTGTCAGTCTTACTTGCATCGCGTGTAAAACAATGGAACGCATTTTCAAAAGACACTTGATGAAATACCTGGAACAGAACAAAATATTGTGCGATGCCCAACACGGCTGTCGTCCAGGGCCCTCCTGCCTAACGAGTGTTCTTTACTCGCACGAGAAATGGACACGAGCTACCGATAAAGGTTTTCCAGTAGATGTCATATTTTTTGACTTCAAGAAGGCCTGTGACAGTGTCCCACACAGGCGTCTTTTACAGAAGATCTGGAATGTAGGTATTCAAGGGAGAATGTTTAAGTGGATCAGGAGTTTTCTGTCCTCCAGACTACAAAGAGTCGTCGTTAGTAATTCTACCTTGGGATGGGTAAAGGTGGAAAGTGGTGTCCCACAGGGTTCTGTCTTAGGCCCAGTACTCTTCCTGATTTATGTTAATGACTGCATCAGCGAAGTGAATTGCGAGGCTCTCATGTTCGCGGATGACATAAAAATATGGAGTGAAGTCAAATGTGATGATGACGCCGAGAAATTGCAGTCGAACATCAACAAACTGTGTGCTTGGTCGAACAGATGGCTTTTGAAGTTTAACGTGTCCAAATGCGTGGTTTTGCACCTGAACACCGGCCGCAATGCCTCTCCCAAGCACCAGTACTATATTGACGGCACGAGGTTAGAAACTGTGGAAAGACACAGAGATCTGGGTGCATGGACGACCACAAATCTATCGCCATCAGAACACTGTAGAAAGATGGTCCAGAAGGCAACTAGTACTGTACACTGGATCAGACGTGCATTTAAAATATTTCCTCCCGAATTTTTCGAAAGACTCTTTGGTGTCGTTGTAAGACCTCATCTAGAGTATGTAATGTCAGCAGCCTCACTATGGATGAGGAAGGATATCAACTTACTCGAACAGGTGCAACGCAAAGCGACAAAGATGGTCGACGGTCTAAAACATTTGTCTTATCAGGAGAGGCTGAATTTGCTTGGCCTATTCCCTCTCTCTTATAGACAAATAAACTGCAGTCTACTCTGGACGTTCCGGATTGTTCGCGGCCAGGGTTGCTCATTAAGAGCAGAGGACTTCTTTGAGTTCGCCCGTACAAACCAACTACGCGGCCATGCATACAAAGTCGGGAATGAGCGCACGCGTTTAGACCGACGAAAATTTTCATTCAGCCAGCGGGTTGTCAGACCGTGGAACTCGCTTCCAAGCGAGATGGTGTGTTTAAAAGAAAACGTGTTCGTCTAGTTTTCGACAGAAATCGGCTTGTGCAGCATGACTATGCACAGCCAGTTTTGTAAAATCTGTCATATACAATCTTCCGCACTAATATACAGTGGCCCCATGCACTAGCTTATGATTACGTTTGAACTGTGACCCAATCACATTTTAAATGCCTGCAATTTAATTTTATTTTTGAGTATGAATCTGCGAAAGCACTGTACATAAATAGGGTCATCAAGGGCTCTGCCTGTAACCCTTCAATATACATACATACATAGCTAGATATTTGCTTCCCACTGCCATCCGGCATGATCATTAACAAGACATGCACTGCACAGTCGATATTGTCGATTAACATGCATGTATATGCAATTGTGTTGTCTTATTGATGCCATTCGTTGAATTTCAGCTTTAAAATTTACTGTTCTGGTACATGGGTGTCAAAGAACAAGCTTTTTATATTTTCGACATGCTGATATATCTTCCTATATACATAACACCGGATTTCAGACAACGCTCCTCTCGTCCCGTCATAATATAAACGGTTATTGGCTAACATGTCCTTTATAATGCATGTTTGTATTTGAATGATTAGAGGCAGAGCCCCAAATGACCCTATTCATGTACAATGTCTTCACAGATTTGCACCCAAAATAAAGTTGCAGACATTTATAATATGATCGGATCACAGTACAATGGTAATGATAAGGAAGCGGATCTGTTCACTGTAAGTCAGTACGGAAAGATTGTGTATGACGAAGTGTTTTACAGAGCTGTGTATGAGTGGACATGCTGTAAAAGCCTATTTATGTCGAAAATCAAGCGAGCAAGTTTTCTTTTAAACATGCTAATTGTGTCGACCGTAACGATATCACATGGTAGCGAGTTCTATCGCAGGATAGCCTGCTGGCTGGACGAAAACTTCTTACGGTCTAGCCGCGTGCGTTCACTCTTGACTGTGTAAGGAGGACTGTGTAATTGGTTTATATAGGCAACCTCAAAAAGCTCTCCATTCGTAATAAGCAACCTTAGCCATGGACAATCTGGAATGTCCAGAGATGACTGCAGTTTACATACTTAGGAGAGAGAGAGAGAATAAATAAGCCAAGCGTATGCAGCCTCGCCTGGTGAGACAAATGCTTTAAACTGTCGACCATTGTCGCTGATCTGCGTCGCACCTGTTCGAGCAAGTCAATATCTTTCCTCATCCATGATGAAGCTGCTGGCACTCCATACTTCAGTTGGGGTCCTACAAAGATGACAAAAAGTCTTTCAAAGTGTTCGTGAGGAAATGTTTTAAAGGTACTTTTAATCCAATGCAAAGTACTAGCTGCCTTCTGGACCTTCTTTCGACAGTGTTCTGGTGGCATTAGATTTGTGGTGGTCCATACACTCAGATCTTTCTTATTTTTTCAACAGTTTCTAACGCCGTCCCGTTAATATAGCACTAGTGATTGGGCAAGGCATTTCGACCAGTGTTTAGGTTCAACAACACGCACTTGTACACGTTAAACTTCAAAAGCCATCTGTCCGACCGAACACACAGTTTTTTTGGACGTTTTACTGCAAATTCTTTGTGTCATCATAGCACTTGACTTCACTCCATACTTTAATTTCGTCCGCGAGCATGACGGCCTCGCAACCCAGTTTGCTGATGCGGTCATTAACATAAATCAGAAAAAGGCATGGGCCTTAGACAGAACCCTATGGGATACCACTTTATACCTTTGCCCATTTCGAAGCAGAGCAACTAACGACGACTCATTTTACTCTGGAGCACAGAAAACTCCTGATCCAAATAAACATTTTTCCTTGAATTCCTACATCCTAAATATTATGTAAAATAAGCCTGTGTGGAACACTGCCAAAGGACTTCCTGAAGTCAAAAGATGTGATGTCCACTGGATAACCCTTATCCGTAGCTCTTGTCCGTTTCCCCTGCAATTAAAGAACACTCGTTAGGCAGGAGCGCACAGGATGAAAGCCATGATGGTCATCATACAATTGTGTTGTTTTTCCAGACATTACATCAACTGTCTTTTGGATATGCGTTCCATCATTTTACACGCGATGCACGTAAGACTGACGGAACGATAATTTCCGCAGTCAAGTCGTGGGTCTTCTTTATGGATCGGAGTGATGAGCGCACATTTCCATTTTTCCGGAAGCTCGCCTTCGTCAAATGACTTTTAAAGTATTGCAGACAATGGTCCACACAGTTCATTAGCAAGTTTACGAAGTGCTAATGCGGGAATTCTATCTGGGCCAGGTGATTTGAAATGTTGTAGCCGGAGTTATTTGGCCCTAAAAGTAGCCGATGAAAGGAGTGGTTCTGCGATTAAGGTGGGTTTGGAGTGGATAATAGAAGGAAGAGGACTTGGAGGAGAGCTTTGTCGGAAAGAGATAGATGGGAAATATAGAGCAAGGTTCTCGGGCGAAGGCGGACTAAAAGAAGTTGGAAAGGAGGGACGCTTTAACCTGGTCATCAGTCTCCATTTTTCCATCTGCAGACTTAAGGCAGGAATCAGCCCCTGAGTTCTTTTAGTACTTCGTATGTAGACACATAGGATTTTCGCACGTTCCACCGAATTGGGTAGCATGGTCTTTTCGAACTTCCTTTGCAGCTTGGAAGCCTCAATTGTAAAAACGTTGCGTTTCTGCTTGCATTGGTGTAGGTGTTCTTCATAGCCAGTTAGTTTGTAACGCCTCCACAGACGATTCCTTTGTCTGAAAGAGGCCTATAATTCCGCGTATATCCACTTTTGGCGGTTTGTATTTGTCTTTCTTCTTATAGGACATTTAAATTGGATTATAGAGCGTCTAATTGACACTCATTGTCCAATGAAAATAACAAGCCCACATACGCGACCGCCATGTGTCACGTCAAAGACAAAAAGACCATGAAGATGAAATAGTGGCTGTGGAAGAAGCATTTGTATTTTCGGGATCCAGTAACATTCACCGAATATAAGGATCAGCGCAATAAATGCCGCAAACAAATAAGGGTTGAGAAATGTTGTGCCTAAAATATAGCCTATGAAGCCCATGAGTTGTAGGACCACAAAATGTGCAAATACTGTCTGAGTTTTTATCAATCGGTTTTTATGGAGGAATTCACTGAAGAGAAGCAGGAGTTTGAAATGGACCAAGACCGCCAGGAGCTTCAAGTGCGCCAATATACTGGCGTCATTGAAACTGCTGCCATTTTCGTCTAAGAAGTAAGACGTGTTCTCTGTCAAATAAAACCAGATTAGTTTCCTGAACTCGACGGAAGTTCTGGGCTAATACATAAGGAGTTAAAACCGGAGCCGTCAAAGCCTCTTTCGACTCCCTTTCAGCTGTCAATGCGAACAGGAGGGCTACCATCGCGGTAGAAGACAGCTAACCTCGTTTCCTTACATAAAGGAAGAAGCAGGATGGCAGCAAGCAGCTTCACGCCTATTGGCGTAACTTGCATCTCATGAAACACGATGTAAGCTCTAGTAAAGAGCGCTATACAGCAGTTTTTGGAAGAAAATAACATCTTGCAGGATTTTCAAGATGGCTTCCGGAGAGGACGTTCCTGCCTCTCAAATCCGCTAGCTTATCTGGAGATCTGGACCACGGCTCAAGGAGAGGATTTGAGGTCGGTTACGGGTACATCGATTTCGGCAAAACTTTCGACACTGTCCCGCACCAACGGCTTCTTCACAAAGTGAGCGCCATCGGCATCCGCGGAGATCTTCTGAACTGGATAAGGGCGTTTCTGTTTGGTAAAAAACAACGTGTCCGTATCGGAGATGATATGTCAGACTGGGTGAATGTGACTGGTGGTGTTCCGTAGGGCTCAGTTCTGGTATCATTGCTCTTCATCCTTTACGTTAATGATAGCCTTCAGGAACTCGACTGCGGCAAAATAATGTTTGCCGGCGATGTTCAGTTCTGGCAAGTCATTAAGGATCCGAATGACCAGAGAATCCTTCACATTAATGAGCATCGACTGCAAGCGTGGTCCAAGATTTCAACCTGTTTTAAGCCCAGATCGGGCGAATCCATCATATTTCACTGATTGTCGACATGGTGATCCTAAGTCCGCTAACCTGATTTATTACGCGCCTAAGATCAAAATTAAAGGGTAGCTAGGTGATGATGCAAAATATGTCTATAATTAAATATCCGGTCCTTAATTATCATATATATTGAATTCAATGACCGAACCATTCCGCAATGCAGCTTGTCTGAAACTTATAAAATCATCGAGACATTAGTTAGTATTAAGCTTGATGTACTTACATTGCCCAGGACACTGTTTGCAGTGAAAACGTTGACTCGGATTATGTGCTCATCTTTTTGATGTGATTGGATAAAGACGGCATAAATTTTGGAAGACGAACAGTAGCTGCTGAAGTATTGGTATGCGCACAGTCATAATCACATGCATGACCCTAATGGTTGCTGTAAGGCCGTGCATTTTTCACGAAGGTAAACACGCATTTTAAAAAAGAGTGCAATTTGGCTGGATAGTTTGAATCTGCTCTATTTCGGAGAAAAATATAGGATCAGCTGAAGGCGAGGATCACTATTATGATAACACCAGAAACTAAAACCTAATTTAAGACCTTGTCAACATCATTTTTGGCAATGAGCGTTTGCTAACTTTCTGCTAGTTAGTTTACAACATGGAGTATTTTTTAATATTGACCAGAAATAAAGGTTGGCTGCATAAATACTTTCAAAATTCAGCAGTTCGATCATCCGCATGTTATAAGAGTGTGAGACTGTTGAATGCTGAATGACTTTGGGAAGTCAACTTTTAACCATTGGAACTATTGAAAACTAGGAGATAGCTATTTAAATATAATTCTGTACACAATTTCATTTAAAATAATACAATTAGTCAGACAATCAGTGCCACTATTTGCGTTAAACAGATATGGCAAATGGACGTTGTTCTAAGAAAGAGTTGCAAATGCATGACTAGCAGATTTTTTAGAGGAGAATTGTCAACTAAAGATGATAGAAATGTGTTTGCTTTTAAAAACTTAATGCTTTATGCCTTAAACAGTGAATGGGTAACGCTCGAATGACAATGGCAGGCTAAAATTCAACATTAAAAGTTTGAAAAATTTAGTTATATATGTTTTGCTGCACATCACTTTTGACATATAGCTGGCGTTGATCCTTATATCAGCAGTTGAGTCTTAACAGTCTCGGGCAGTCAATTACAGAGACGATGAAGAAGGAGAGAATGAAGTCAGCACTAGAGAATCAATAGCCATTCGCACTTCGCATTTGTGTCGTTTGGATATACAAGGAGACTTTCAGAGCAGTTGACTGAAAGATTGCCAAGTAGTTCATTCCTAAGTGTGAGTATGACAAAGGACTGAAAGAAATGAGAGTCAGACTTATCAACTCCTTCAAATATGACCTTCCTGCAACAATCGAGCAGTCTTGACAGGGTTCCACTACAAATGCTGGCCATTAAGTTGTTTGTGGTGTTTGACATGATCTGCGCTAGCGGACAGCCATGGAAACCTTGGTGCTGCTGTTAACCAGGATCAATTTGGTCGAGTTAATTTGAACAATGTGTTTGCTTCAAAATAAACCTATTCACGCTGTAGTCCATCCTTTTGTGAAATAAGATTATGTACGTAAGCTATGTCCTCCTTTCTTGCTTTTGTTTGCATTAGAGTGAAATAGCTTCCAAAGCTCTCAATTCAAATTTCATCTATCCTTTTAGTAATCGGAAATTGTCCACGTATTGGACCTGTAATTCATTTGGATTTTTCAGTGGAACATTTGTTGTCCCGAATTGCTTATCATATCTTTATCAAAGTATACCACGCCCGTGTTCATCCAGGCAAAGTTAAACACAGATACAACCGTCGTCTACTGTGATTTTTAAGGGACGTAGGGCCGGCGAAATATATGCAGTACACACTCGATTTGCTGTACCGCACATTTCGCGATGCCTTTCTGTCAACGGTAAGAAGAAAAGTGCCGGAGCGGCATACAAATGATATATTGTGTCTAAGGTTTAAAAAATGTAGTTAAATCATACAGATTGCCGAGAAAATGATCATTTAGTACAGATAATCTTCGCCTATTTCTTTTTAGGGCGCGATATGTAATTTAGAGTATCGTCAACAGACAGGCTGTAGGGCGACTCAATTTACAGTAGAAGATGTCAGGTCCGAGGCTGTGGTCGACTATACGTACTGAGGAAGTGATCATCCGACGCCAAATATGATTTGCATATCAACCGTGGGGGTTTTTGGTGCTGCTCTTTTCAAACTGGGAAACAAAAGCAACTTCGCAGCACAAGCATTAAAGATACGATTCAGAGAAAACATAACAATCGTAGAGCAAAGTTTTCGGCAAGACCTCCTCAATGCGGGACCTTTTTGTAGTTATATTTATTGGTGCGACTTTGAAAAAGAGTCTCATCTTTTCATGTATTTCTCTACAACTTTAAGAAACAGTCTCGTTTATTACGTTTACCATGATTCATATATTCTCTCTTCTATGCTGATTACGCGGTTTTAGTGGCAATTATCAGTAGACTCGTCGATTACGATATATTCGTCCAATTATCAGAAACAGGGTTCTCAGATTTGCACTACATCAAATACATTTCGATTGGAGGCTATGCGATTTGCTGTAAATCTACATTTATTTCTCTTGGAACGTCAGAGGATATTTTGGGAAAAATTAATAGTAAAATGATAACTTGGGCTTAATTTCATGATCTTCATGTTAAAACTCCGATCCCAAGGTTTTCACCGGACAAACTACCTTTGGAATTTTAAAACGTTTTCATTTGAGGCAAGAAAACCCCCTTGAAATGGCGACATGAGAATTGCTGACCTTGACGGATTCAGTAAGGGCGTTGTAAATATGTGGGTAGGACACGAAACGTATTATTCTGCTGAAAAAGTAAACTGCTTTTTCGACCATTGACTATCCGCCGCAGTTAAGTTGGCTGCGGCTGTAAAAAGACAGTGCTAATGTATGTTGCTAGCTAATTCAGAATGTTACTGGTATTTTGCTTACAACAGGCAAAGTAACCGTAACAACTTTATTTGTCATATCATTCTTAGACAAAATCTTATCTAAACACTATCATCTTCAACGGTTTCCCAGTTTGTCCAGCATATTCGACTGAACTGCGCTAAGAAGGTAAATGGTAAATATTTGCATTTCACCGCCAAATAGCATGACTTCCCACAAGGCATCCTGTGTCAGCGCCGGTGCCGTCTACTGTCATGCATAGGCATACAATCGTCCTATCCTGTCGATTTCAATCATATTTTTGGCTTTGCATCACGAATGTAAAACAATGCTAAAATAGTGCCTGCTTTCAGCAACAAGGAATTTCGAATAGGGTTTTTCTCACGTTGTCAGTATATAAAATACTGTCAAACGAAAAGGAGGCGTTCACCGGGAGAGTTGTATTTGAGGTCTGACGGTTCAAGTAGTCGTTTCTTCTACCCATCTTCAGAGACTGAGAAGTCATGCACACAGTTTTCCATTTATGGCGCAATTTTTGATGCCTGGCCCGCCAATGCCGCCTGTGTGGTTGCATCTGACCCGCAAGTCACCGTGACCTGAATCCCGCCCATCTTCGTCGGCCGCGGCGAAGATTGACGGCCCCGATTGTCCTGCGCCGTGACTGTCGCCCGTCAAGAATGTCGTAAAACCCGATATGCGGGAGGCAAATAGGTGTGGCGGTTGAAAGAACAGTCAGTAGACATCCAGGCTTCTTGCAGCTACCTTGCCGTATGATCATCACCTCGGCCCACAGTTCCAACGGCCTCAAAGTTGAAGACGTGTCCCATTTGGGCGGCATGGAATGCTACCTCCGACTTTGGGTCCAACCTTCGCACGGCCAACTTCTGCTCGTACATGCGCGTTTGCAGCCGTTGGCCGGTTTTATCAACGTATTTTCACATTTCGCAGCTGCACTGAAGTCGGTAGACAACAGCCGACATCTCCTGTTTAGGGATCGGGTCTTTTAGCCGCATCGTTTGTCGGCAGATTGTTGAGTCGGGCCTGTGGGCAAGGCCTTTTCCGAGCGGGGCAAGGGATCTGGCTACGGCTTTGAAGAGGCCCTTCACGTAGGCAATGCTCCGCCGCGATTTTGGCCGAATAGGTTCTTCATTCCGCTTCCTTGGTTGCTTTCGGCTCCGTCCAACGAATGTTCGCGGATAGCTGTTGGCTCTGAAGAGTTCTTGGAGGAGCTTCCTCTCGTCCATTTTGGCGACTGGAGTGCTGCAATGAGTTTCCACCCGTCGGTAGAGCTTGCGTGCACAGTTTCATTTCTGCTGCAGTGGGTGGTTGCTGTTGTATCTGAGCATTTGCAGCGTAATCGTCAGTTTTCTGTAGACTGACGTCGCCAGTATGCCGTCTGGTTGACGGCAGACGAGAACATCCAAAAATGAAAGTTTTCTCTCCACTTCTTCTTCCATCGTGAACTGTAGGTCGGGAATGATTGAGTTCAGCAGTTCTTCATAGTAGTTTATTTTATCCTGATCGATGATTACGAAGGTATCATCAACGTAGCGAGCCCAAAACTTGGGCTTCTTTTCCCCGAACAGGGAATCACATATGAGCAAATTAAGGGCATTTCTATGGGTTCATCAATCTCCGGACCCATTGCCGAGGCCGTTCTACAAAAACTCGAGAGACGACTGTTTGGGAATACAAGCCAAAGATTTGGGCGCGCTACTTTGATGATACCTTCGTAATCATCCATCAGGATAAAATTAACTACTATGAAGAATTGTTGGCGCATTTAAAAAATAGTTGATTGAAATTTCACTTTCTATGTTTGGTTTATCCCAGTAATCAGGATGTCACATAAGTTTCTGAATTTGCCTTAAATTTGTGCTATTCACGCGAAAATACCGATGACCTCTTTGCGGTCAGTGATATAAATAAGACCAAATCCCTTGTCGGTTTTCCTAGAGCAGTGACCGCCCGGAACTGTTTAGGCTTCCTTTGCAAAACATGTTACTCGTTTCGAACCAATGCCATCCTTTTGACAGCAATAGCAAATACTTCATAACTTTTAGTTTTTGAGGTAATTAACAAGGAATTATGGATCATTTTTGGGGAGAAATGGCTTCCAAGCACAGACCCGAATGGTTCGGACAAATTAGTCACACAGCCTTAGTCTTCATTATGGGTGTTTGATGTTCGCTAATTTCTTGATTTCTGTTCGACGTTAAAAAATATCGGGATGTGAGTAGTACTCCGTTTGAAATTACATGTCTTGAAGAGACAAATGACGATCGTAAAGAAAGATACAGGATCGCCGCAAAAATAGATGTATTCACTTGACGCTACGCATTCCTGCTCGAATCCATCATCAGAGGCAATGGCAGATTCGGGTATTTCATGCAAAAGGAGTTGCAGAATTTATAGAATTCAGTCGCCATGCTACCGCATCGCAATTAGCTACTTCAAAGTAGCCCTCCATACATATATTAATTGCCTATTCACCTGTTTAGACAAAAAATAATTTTGCTACATGACAAGTCGGCATTAATAATAAATGTCATCGCAGAATGTTTCAGTATGACTTTAAAAAGTCATTGATCTAACATATGCTCGTTATCGCTTTGTTAGTCGCAGGCAACGTAGAAATTATAAAGCTCAGCGTTGGAGAACCCGATTAACAAAGTACAACTAATGATGGTCGAACAACCCTTCCAATCCGCTATCGGAATGAAGCGTCATCTTGATATGGTTAGTCGTCCTGGTGATGCCAGAAGCAAGCCTCTTTCCAACCGAAATATATGCGCAAGGGTAGGCTATTACAGGACCGTTGTACACGACTGGCCAACACAAGTTTAAAATCATACTGGTAGAATCAAATAATAGCTTTTTATTGCTCATTCTCAGCACCTACAGTGATCCTTATCTCCTTTTACAGCTATCACTCGTAGGTGAGACATACTTTCAAAACGATGCAGAGGGTGCCTGATCATTTTATAGATGTGAAAGTGATGCAATGCTTTCTATTACGTACAGTGAGTGACCTATTTCGTGAAATGTAAGCCAAAATCCTGAAATGCACTTTCAATTTGGAAGGAATGTTTAGGCGAGGCCGCATCACATGCCGACGGATTGCTGAGTTGGGTGGAAACTCATTGCAGCACGCTAGCCGCCAAACTGCACGAGATGAAGCACCTCAAAGAAACCCCGTTAGGGCTAACGGCTATCCGCGAGTATTCGTTGAATGGAGACAAAGGCGACCAAGTAAACGGAATGAAGAACGTGGTCAGTCAAAACCGTGGCGGATCTTTCCGTACATAAAAGCTGTCTCCGAAGCCGAGGCTAGATCCCTCGCGACGCTCCGAATAGGCGTTGCCAATAAGCCCGACTCAACAATCCGCCGACAAGTGATGCAGCCCAAAAAACCCGATCGCTAAGCAGGAGATGTCGGCCGTTGTAATGCTTAAAATGTATTCTGCCATACTTTTACTTCCTGCCTATGTGCAGATTCACGACTTTTGACTGGCATTTCGTTTCTGCTGCTTGATTTTAGAAAGAAACTCCTTTTTCGGAACGTTCTGTTAGATAATCAAAAGGATGCACGCAAAATCTTATGTTCATGATTTGGCTTAAATCCAACAACCAACACCTTTTGACCGATTTCATGCTTAAGAAGATAGCAAATCGAAAATTTTGTCTTAACATAAAACCCATATTTTGCAGGAAGTGTACTTGTGTTGAAAATTATTGCTGCCTTCGGAATACACGATCAGTCATGTATATTCGTTAGCAACTGTGGACATATCATTCGGACGCAGAAAACTCAAGAACATCGACATTAGTTTATTATCTAAGGTTGACGTTTCCATAGGTTGCACCAGTAAACAATTTTCAGAATTGTTATGCTGCTTTTTCGGACTGATTAATGTTAGCTTTGATCTCACTATCCTGGTAGTGTTGTCAGAACACAATCAGGAAACACCAAGGATAGATTAGGTTACAGGGGTTAGCAAGGTTAACTAGACTGTTTGCGCCTGCTATACACGCTGCATCTGCGTAGGCCGAATCAGTTTTTGAGGGAGACACGAAAAGGTACAGCTCAGATGCCAAATACGCTGCAATACTCTAGGTATCTGAAATCTTTGCCAAGAACATTGTCGGTTCCCGGCCTTCATTTTAAAACGATGTCGGTCTCCGCCCCTACCTATTATTTTTCTAGTGGCGGTATTAGACGGAACGCTTTTTGATGAGAGATAAAATAAGAAAAGTGGCGCAAACATGTGTTACTGGGGTTGTAAAGTATATGTGAGGGATTATACTTTTTGTCCCAAGCTGTCATGGTGTTCTCGCTTTTTTCAACAGCTTAGCCAAAAACACGCGTAATGCAGGCCTTCCGTCAAACGTCATCAAACGCCTTTCAACATTGTCTGACAGACCACTGATACACTGATACATACTTTATCCCAGTCCCTCTAGAGCATATAAAGTTATTGCGAGTTGGGCTTACAGTAATTGACCGATCTAAACAAGCCTTAAGTCAAATTTTGCGACACGTTTTCGCCTAGAAATATTTAATTAAGCGCCGTTTGGATACTGATTATCCTGCAGCATAATCCTATATACTGTCGGATTTTGCGGAATGGCAGCATTTAATTACATTGCTTTTTCAGTCTCCTGTAAAAGCCTGTCCTTTAAAAATTACTATTTAAGTAGCATGCATTTTTCCGGCTGATTTTCAATGACCTTGCAATTTCATGCTTTATTTTAGATGTTTGATAATGGGTCACGTCATGTTTATATTTTCTACTCTAAAAAAGGAGTTAAACTAGGTTATAAAAATATTTCTAATTGCCGAATAATTTGGAACCTGATCAATCATGGCATTAGTGCCAAGTAATTTGAGTCTACAACGTGCATGCAATTTGCATAAAAAAAATCACATATTCGTCTATGACCTCAAAAACATACCACGAAGATATCATACAATTTTGCAATGGATGCGGGTTATGTTGAACATTTCATGAGAAGCAGAGGCTAACGGAGAGGTACGGTGCAATGTGAATGGGCATTACGCGGTCTTAAGGAGCTTATAATTAGGTTTTCAAATACTTATTATATTTTTTCTTTGAGGTCAAAATATAAGGATGGCGTAATCCCCTAACGTGCAACAATTATTTCGGAATTTATCATTGCCAAGTTGAGTTATATGCCGTTTCAAAAGACGCTTTTTAGGGAGAGCAGACTACTTTGGTCATTTAACTGGACATGGAAAGAGGTTCCTCCCGCCCAAGTAATGAAGACAGATCTACGCATTATTCCGGTAAGGACAAAATACTCCCCTGCTCTAACACCAACAATAACCATTATATAAAATTAAACCGTTGGCCTACTCTGGACTACAACCCTAAGCCCTAACTCTGAGGCTAACACTGGAACCTATCTTATACATACGCTCTATCCTGACTTATCTTACCATTCGCTTTCAATCTAGCATTAAAACTAATCCTCAAACTAATCCTTAATTTAAATTTAACCTTTATTTCCCTGGAGGTTGGCTCGAAATCTTTCGTACTTCAGGCGGTGCCTTTTATCATACGCTGGTTAAAAGCCATATATATCAGCCTTGCCGCTTTCCGTATTATGTATTGCAAACGCCGACACAAATTGCTACCCCCTGCCAATACGTTCGTCACCTAGGTAACATTTTCAGAGGAATGACAATCGGTTGCATTCCGCCCGTGCGACATGAATGATTTGAACACTATTTGTAAACTAACCACCCCCCGTAGAGCGTGTCAATAAAGCGCCGCACATCTGTTCTTTGCAAAACCAGATGTCTAAGTTCATATTCGAACGACTGTTTCCTATGTCAAGAAGTAACGTTCGGAGATCGACTGTGACAAATGTGTGTGTCGTTATGTCATATTCATACAATAAGGTTATATATTTGTGACGGGAATCACTCACAGATCTAAAGTGGCTTGCAGTTTAAGCGAATTTCTGTGTATACTGATTAGTGAACCTGCAAATAACTGATTGTTTCCGACGTTCTTAAGAAGTACATTTTCAAATTTGCAATTTTTTATGTAAAAGCTATGTGTGCCAAGTTCGCGAACTGCTTGGTTCATTGCTCTATATCCGGGAACACATATATAACGTAACAGCCTCTGCTATCCTATGGAGCGTCTGGAAGCCATTTCTGGTCTCAAATGTTGCCGCTGGAAACAATGTTATGGAACAATGTCATAATTGTTTCTATTAAATTTGCCTAAACTAACGATAAAAGCTCGACTTCTCACCGCCACCATGCAGAACGACGAAATTGACTTTGTCCCAAATGGACATATCCACTGTTAATCCTTTTAAGCACGTAGTCCATAAGATTTAGCAGGATTGCAGTGATAAGCCAGCTGTTACTTTAAGCTGAAGCTAAAAATTTAAAACTGCCTGCTTCGGTATTAAGAGCTTTTGTTTAATGAGGTCATGTAGACTTTCAGTATTTTTAAATCTGTTGCCGTTCAGTTTAGAAAAGGAAAACACAGCCAGCTTGCTTTCATAATAAGAGTCTACTTTAATAAGCACATGTAACGAAGGATTGCTTACGAAGACTACGTTAAACCAGCATCCTTTACAGACATTTAATCCTGATTACTGAAAGTGGGTATGTAATTGATTTTATGACGTCCCACATGGTAAGCTATTGGATGGATCCCAATGCTTAATCGATTTTGGTGGCCTATATTTTTCCGGATTTAAAAACATACCCCGAAATTTACCCTCATCCATGAGTATACATGGTTATTTAAATAAGACGCGTCAGATACAAAACAATTAATGGCGTTTTTGGAGCAGATCAGAACCAAGGATGTATTGACCCGTGGCATGTCAGTCATATTTTAGTGACTAACCATATGGCTAATTTGGATACCGCCAGACTCGATAGTTTGATGGAGACAGTTGATATTTGCGACCGTATAGTGCGTAAGTAGGGGGCTTCGGAAAACTCAACGCATGCTAGCAAACTTAAACATGAGACATGCGGTTTGTCTGTTATGCATCAGCTCCAGGACACACCCCAAATCTCCTAAGTACAACACTTCAAAAAATATTGCTTAATCGTGTTCAACATCCTCAACTATTATCAGTCTTATAAGCAAGGTCAATGTGGTTCTAGGCGTTTAGGCTATTTACAGAAAGGGAAAGTTAAAATTGCTAAATTCAAAAAAATATCTTATGCTACAGAGGGAAATGAAAATAATGTACGGTCCGCGTACTTAAACGTGAAAACAGCTATCCATGATAGGCTTATTCAAATGTGTGGACTTCGTGTTTATTAGTCAGTGGCAATATAATTATCGACAATATCTGGTCCTTTTTTTCTGATTCTTAACAACATGAATTGAGAAAGGATGGAGAAAATAGGTGAAGTTAATTTTTATCCGCTAACAGCAAAATGAACATGAGCAAAATTTTTTTATTTCTTCCTGACTCCCATTACCATGAGGGACATTTTTCGAGGATGCAGGAAGAAGAAATGCAACATTCTTATAAGTCATGTTTAGATAAAAAATTACCCACTTACGTCTAAACCAACTGCACCCGTCCAAAGCGACAATTAGGGCAATTAGCGTGCTGATCAACATGCACATTCTCGCAATTGAACAGGAGCAGTCGTTGTGTCCACTTTTATGCGTTCCATATCCAATCACCTAAAGGGGGTAAGACGCAGATATCACCATTGTTTGTGACTGTAAAAACATCTTTAAAACGTTGCGTAGCTGTAAACCTTTAACTTGGTCTCAAATTATTTCACTGATCTCTGATATGCTGTTTCTCGGTATGTGACGGGTATTATATTTCATGTTGCTAAGGTACTTCTGCACACTATAATATATGTGTTACTGGCAGTGTGGCCAGCTACACCTCGAACGCATTTAAAGGTAAATTTGTTTACACAACATAGATGAACGAGACTGCAGAATTATGACACCTAGCCCTTTCTCAAAAGCCAAGACATGCACGTTGCTGCTGTGCGACTTTCGTAGTTCAGATTTTGCACACCAAATTGATGCCGCACGGCACAAGGGGAGGAAACCTGTGCTTTGTGCTAAATGTTGCCGTCTTAAAACACACAATCCAAAATTCAGACAATGAGATCTCTTATGGAAATTGGAAACTCGGTTTGAGCACATTTGGAACCAAACCTATAATCTAGTGCCCGATTCCAGACACGGTAGAAGTAGAGTGAAAACTGACTGATTGTCTAAAAAGGTTCCTCACGGGGCTCTCTTAAGTGACAGTGACCTCGAACAATTCCGACCATTCGCCACACATATCCTTCGACTATATGGTCCATTTTGGATTCATAAGGAAGGCCTACTGGTTCATCTGGTGTTAAACATACGAGATTCTTCGTATCACGTGATAGCGAAGTGGCTAACAGTAAAACTCAGATCCGTACATCATCAGCTTGCACCACGAAACTATTAGGAGACCTTCGAGTTCATAGACGACATCAGAGACCTTAAATTTTCCGGCATGGAGACTTTTTTCGCTAGATGCCTTTCCAATTTTACGAGCTTTCCGGTTACCGAGACAGTTGAATTTATCTGTAAATTTCTACCAACTTATCAACATGAAATAGGAATCCCGACAAACATACTCAGGGAACTATTACTAAAATGGGCATAAAATGTGCAGTTCCTTTTTGGCAACCGACCTTATAAACACATAGACGGTGTCGCTATGCGCTTGCCTATTGGACCTCTCCTAGCCGATGTCTTCATGGGCGAACTGGAAAGATTCCATCTAAGTGATCGTATCGCCAAGCCTAGACATTATGTTTGCTGTGTTGTCGACATCTTTGCAATTGTCACAGCAGAAATCTACGAAGCTGCCCTCTTAAATGATGTAAATCAGGCACATTCTTCGAACGAATTGACGTTTGAGATAGACACTTCCGTTATGCTCCCTTTCTTAAATGTTCTTCTAAGCAGGAGACTTGCGGATAGCGTCCAAAGGAGCGTCTATCGGAAAACACTTGGTCTAGACAACACATAAAATCCGTCCGTTTCGTAGACCTCCAATAAAAACGAAAGAAAATGTCGGTGTTCGGCATAAAGAGCTAAAAAAGTGTTCAGCAGATGGGACTCAGGAGCAGAGTAGACGAATCCAAGACTTGCTTCGCGAAAATGGAAGTCCTAACAGGTTTATTGCAAATTACGTTTCCATACGATTGGCAAAACCCACCACAATGACTGCCGACAAGAAAACTCTCTTCCTCAAATTCACTTTTTACGAGGAGGCTGCAAATGGACTCCTAGGAAGAGGCCTTGGTCAAACTGCCTGGCAAATCTTCCTAGCCTCATGGGTTCGAATATCATTTTCTACTAATCCTATTTTACGCAGTGAAGGAAAGGCGAAAGTGGGTTATGTAGACCAATTGTATGCGCCCAGAAGAATCTCGTTCAGGCTTTGCACCTACAGTGGTCAAATGTCAACTAACGCTTTAACTCACCGCACCATTCCGCTCTCACCCTGACCTTAGCCTTGACTTATATTTCTTTTCACCCGCCGACCACATTCCTAAACATCACCCGTGTTTTAAGAATAATTATAATCGATTATTCTTATCACTGACATGTTTTTACGTCCAAACTGTTCCCATATAATTGCACTGGCCTGATGAGAACTTATCAGAAATGACGTATGCTCGCCACTTTTTCTTCTGTTTACTGCTATGAAAATCTAGAGTATTTAAAATACCAAAACATGTTGGATAGTATTTTGAAGCATATTTATATAGGATTAGGTCCAATGTCTTTGCTTCTCAATGAAGATTTAAGTATGATATGCGCAGCCTCATTTTCTGTCCTGATAAGGAGCGGAGTTGTACAATCATTTGATAAACAATCAAGCTAAGACTC
>CACRXP010000018.1:799717-827030 GCA_902702965.1 Spirometra erinaceieuropaei | reverse complement strand
TGTTTTCAACAAGAATAGCGGTCTAATTTTCGGCTTTAATGATTGCTCACGAGTGCTATCTTGCATATACCATGAGAATGCACTATTTGTGAATATTTGCTAAATCAGAAGAATGAGCCATGAGGAGGTGTTATTGCGTGTTGGGGTGTCAAATATCTATCTAAATCGTGGTGGCCATAGTCAAAATGGTCTAGATCTTGCCCCTCGCACTTGAGTGGGCTTCCCGGTAATCCGATTTCCGCATTATTATTTGTTATTCACACTTTTTTAATACTCTTAGCAAGTTCCTAACCTTTCTTCAAGAAATCAAGCGCTGTCCACTCAATGGAATTCAACTTAATTTGGATCATGTGGCTGAGCAATTTTTGATCCAAATACCCCACTTCTGCATTGTCAAAAATGTATATGCCAACTTCACAATGCACATGGAAGTGGTACTTGAAGAGGAAGCAAATATAAGTGATTGTAATTTTTCGAAAAACATATGGCAAAATATTTGCAGTACACGTGCATTTCACTATACCCGTCTTTACACATTACATTTCGATCGCCGGTAAGATTTCAAAATCTAGATGATTTACACAACACTTTATTTAGGTTCCCTAACAAGTACCTATGACAACCTTCACGTGCACACGTCTAACTCATTCTAGACTCCTACGTATTCTGAGAAGCAATTCAGATTTGTTTTGTTGGAGTGCTGAATATAGGTTACGCCAAGTCTACGTGAAGGCGGTGGTAGACTATTCATACTGGGGAGGGAAGAATCCGTTCGCAAGTGCGATCCAGTTGTCCAGACTGAATGTGCCCCATGCTATTTTACAAAGACTACAGCATGAATTCGGATTTCTAGAACGATTAAACGAAGACACAATAAAGGTTCAGAAAATATTGCAGCAAATAATAGTGGTTGCGGGACCTTTCTACTGCAACATATAGCATCATAATGATTTTTATGTTAACTTGCTCGTTAAGACTTGTAATCTAATTTTTTAAATTATTAATACAATACGCGTAAATAATATAACTGTTGGTTACTCACCGTTCTAACTTGCATTGAAAAAGCTATCCGACAACTTTAAAGATAGTCATAATCCATACAAATGTCGCAGATTACGTCGGATCTTTTATTGCTCTGTTGTCGCTGCAACCGTAATTATTACAAATTTTAGATTTGTAAATGGTGTCTTGAGTTGTGAAGTCGTTATATGCCCACACGTTTGGCCATCGTCTCCCTAACTTCATGGTTTGTCATTCCAGACAATTATTGACGGCGCCGCGTTCGACTTCCAAGTTTTCTAAATCTTGGGTTGGGGAATAGCGGCTGCTAACAATTAAAGGCAGAAATAATTATTGTGATTGCCGTAGTTTTTCTCCGTTGTCTCACTTAGCATGCACAAATATACAGTGAGTGAGCTATCTCATGAAAGTTTGGCTGGACGTCTGAAATGCGTTTTTGATTGGGAAGGTTAATTTTGGTGCAGTTGTAGTACTGATTATCTTGTTACATAATCGGCAGGAAGTTGGCCTTTGAATTCGTTGCCTCTCAATCTCCTGTAGAAAGCAAACTCAATAAAAAGTGACTACTTACGATGCATGCATTTTCCCACTGACTTTCGATGGCCTTGCAAATTCAAATATTTTTATAGAAACTACTGATAAAAATAAGCTTTATTTTAGTTGTGTGATAGAAAATCACGCCGTCTTTATATTTTTTACTCGAAGAAGAAATAAAATTAGGTTGTGAAAAGTGTTATAGTTCTTGAATAATTTGAAGCCTGATCAGTCGTTGCATTAATAATTAGTGATTTAAGTGTATGAGATGAAGGCGTCCAGCATAAATAAAATAACATATTTTACACGCCTTTAAGAAAATACTATATAGAGTCCACAAACTTTACAACAGGTGCAGTTCGAATCGTACATTTCCTGAGGTGCAGTGATAAATGGACATGTACTATGCTGCATGAATAGACATTACACGATTTTTAAATTTATCATAATGAAAAAATTTTAAAAACCTAATTATACCCCTTTTTCCAGTAAATATATAAAGACGGCGTGATTTTCTAGCAAACGACTAAAGTAAAGCATATTTGTATTCGTAATTTCTGTAAAGTATTTTCGAGTTTGCAAGACCATTGAACATCAATGAGAAAAATTAGTGGTGCGTATTTAGGCATTTTTTATAGATTTTGATTTCACCAGGAGATTAAAAAGCAATGCATTCAAAAGCTAACATCCTGCCATGTCGGAAATATCACAGAATTATGTTGCAAGATAATTAGTGCTACAAATACGTCTAAGTAAACCTACTTAATCGAAAACGCATTTCAGAATTTCAGACAATATTTATTGAAATCGGTCACTCACTGTTATGGTTTACCACATCAATAAAGGAATGAATGTTATTACACATGTTTTCTATGAAATATATTTGAACATACAAAGACATCAAACCTCAATAAGAAAACATTATGCTAATTAGGCATTCCTGTTAGCCCGGTGAAGTTTTAGCAAGCGGCCAAAAAGAAGTTTGCACAAATACCGCATCCGAAAGCAACTGAATAATGACAAGACTATGCGTTATTAGTGCGCGTTATTAGAATAGGTCTAAAGTAATTTTTTGACCTCTATAAAATGTTACTTCCAACGAACAATTTTCACGTCATAGTGGATTGCGGACGTAAATTTATGTTTAGTAATTGCATTCTTATGAAACATTCCCTTTTAACCGTCGTGTTATAATAATGGTTCGGCAATTCGCACCCAATGAACTATTTACGACTGGGTATTTGTGAACCATCAGATGACGTACTGAAGGCCTGTGATAAATGAGCCTTTCTATTCCTTGACCTAAAGGATGAACATTCTTCGAAAAGTATGCAATTAAATTTCGAGAAAACAAAGTACCCACATGAAATGCAGCTTAATGATGCATTGGCACTGATAGTTGTGATTTCATTATGCAGGGAGTGTTTTGGGAAAATAAACCGAAACTCTTTGTTTGTCGCTACAATCCATTTACTGGCACTTTTCACAGGATCAGAATACCTAACGTGCCCAATTTTATAAAGTTGGCCGTAGGCAGTGAAATCAGCACAAGCCGTTCTAAGTGTGAGGGAGAATGAGCCTTACTTATCGTACCTCTGGGTAACTGATAAAAATAGTAATATCAGTGCAGATTGCTAGAGTGTGTTTCGGACAGCTTCATGTCATCAAATAATTCACATTCACGTGTGCAAGGTAGGCATCTTCTGACGGATAAAAGCAGCGAAATAAAGGATAGGCAACTTGAAAACACATCTTACGTTTTATTATTATTTTTCTTCTTAAAACATTTAGTAAGTCCAAAGGACCTTTGTAAAAACGGCAGTTTGCTTCAAGGGCGGACGCAAGATGCAAAACACTGGTTGTTCAGTAACTGAAACTTAATCATTTGCATCGGCTCATTTCGATTAAAGTTATGCAAATGCTCAACACGTATACTATCAGTTTGGTAGAAGCTATTGTGTATGTACAAAATGTTAACGCAAGCCCTGCTCAAAGACATAAAGGTGGCGCGAAAACTGTTCAAAATCTGGCTAGGCTATATGCTGATAAACTACGTAAGAGCCCTCAAGGGCGAGATTTTGAAATGCTCGAAAAATATTTTTTGTATGCTGACTCCGTAACGGTCACCGTCTATCACTTTACGATTTTTTATGCTATGGTCAGCGTTTTTTCGATTATTCGAGTATTTTGAATCTTTTTGATTAGATGGTAATGAAGATGGACTCTCTGCTATTGATTTACTTAAAAGCCAAAAGTGGGATGCTCAGTGACATCATTTACCGAGGAAGCGATCGCGTAGATGGAACATTTTATAAAGTTTGATGTTTGGATCGTACTGGTAGACTCACTTCAAACACAAACTCTCCTTGCCGAAAAGATAAACGTAAATAACACCTTTCATGGACGAGAATGATATCGAATAATTGACAAAGTTTCCCAATCAGTTACGCTTTTTGAAATCTTCCCTAACAGATTATTCCTTTGATGAATATCAACAAGCTTTACCCATCTACAAGGTGAAGCGAAGAAAACTATTAGCATTTTGCCGTTTTTCCTTTGCTTTGAATATTGTAACTTTTCTTTTATAAAAAAGGCACTTGGTATTCACTATTTTCGCGTGTTATCGGGGTTTATTTTATGCATAAAAATACGCACACGCATGGCCATTTACATGTTGATCAAACTGTAAGCTTATGTTCTTTACGCTCTCAAGTTTCGTATAAGCCGAAACTAGATCATACAGAAGAATCGTTCTTTATGTTTTAATCGTAAAGTAATGACGGGCAACCGTGACACTTTCCAAAATGCTAGGACATTATGGATTAGCCTAAACGAAGGATTACCGTGAGCGTTATAATGAACCTCGGAAAACAAAATCAAACAAACTTGCAAACTGGAATTTAGATATGAAAAAGATATCTGCATTGGAAAAATGACATGCGTGATTGAAAACTGCTTATCACATTTAATACTTACCATAAAACCGACTTCCAAATGCAGTGAATTCAACTTGAATTTAGTGCAGGTAAAACCTAGGGTTGATCAATATCTACCCAACTGAATGCGCCGACCAATATAGTTAAAACTCCGCTGCACACCAGGTGGTAGTATTCAGAATTAAATTTAAATTTTTTTAAGTAATTGTCTATGGAGTGTGACGACAATTTGCATTATTTCACCCCGTGCTTTCCTCGTAAAAGTTTATTAATTATTTTTTCTTTAAAAGACCGGTCACTGCACGTCAAAACGATAGCCTTTGACGCTCTTCTGGAAACGTGAGAGGTCACCATTATTTTTTCCTTGAATATTGTAAGTTGTATAATTCTGAAAAATCTGTTATTAACAATGATAACCGAACAGATGGGTATAAAACCCTGGCCAATTTGTGACGATCAGCCAGCGCGTATTTGGGCCTCCAAAACAGACACTCGTTCCTCTTATGTGAACGGTAAAGAAACATGGAAAAATTTGGTCATCCGTTAATCAAACGAGCCAGTCTGTTATCCTCTAAATAGATGTGAATGGGAAATCGATTTTTACCTTAAACGTAAGCATATTTAGCAAAATTTGTAGTAATTGTAGCATATTCAAGAAAGGCAAGCGCACTTCAGCGCCATGCGGATATAAATATAACTTTCACTCAAGCAACAATTATTTGAATTTACGCTTTCCTGTGTCTTCTGCGAGCATGCTGTCGGAGTCTGTAAACTACATAGACATCATGACCTATTAAAAGACCATTATTTGAAGTAAAAGAGTTCTACGACCACAGGCAAATACCTAGATGTGCCCGTTGCTGTCATGACACTTTTGAAAAATGTTAGGCGTAAAAAGGTTGGGTCACTGCCAAGTGATCTGCCAATCACCACGAACTGTCTAGGAGGGGTTTTCCGACGTGATTTACGCTGTTTCATTTGTAGGGCGGTCGCAACTTTTACCAAAGTAGGCACGATAAAATGCACGTTCGCCAGGCAACATTCCTCTCATTCCTGCTTTTTGCCATGGTCGCATTATTTGAGGTGGAATTTAGTGCAGGTAAAACCTATGGCCGATAAATGCGTACTAATCGTGTGTACTGATTAGTATAGATAAAACTCTGCTGCTCAATATGTACGACTATTCAGCATTATATTTGAACGTTTGTAAAAATTCACCTATGGTGCGTAACGGAAGTTTACATTATTTCACACTCTGTTCAATTACAAGCGCCACATTACCTCGTCGAATTTTACTAGTTGAACTTTTCTTGGAAAAACCTCACACCACAACAAAATCTTTTGACGCTTTTGTGGAAACATAAGAGGTCAGCACTCCTCTAACATCACAACAATGAAAGTTGTATGGGTCTATATACTCTGCAGTTAGTAAAAATTACCAAACTCACCGACATTTCTATCATATGTTACTTCTACATGCCGATAGTAAAATCAATTTCTCCTTACTATATGCGAACTTTTCTCTGGATAAGCCGATTATCCAAATAACTAATCTAAATCTTAATTCAATACTCCATAAATGAATTTGATCTTCATTTTCCATTTAGCAGTATTAAGCCCAATTTTGTATGGAGAAATCAGCATCCGCAAGGGGCATCCACGAAAGGTGCGGAAGCAGAATGGATAAACTCAATTGTTGACGTATATGTGTCAGTTATGAAGCTTGAAATGTGTGCATTCGACATCATTTTTAATTTTTGTAGGAATTCGAGTTGATATCGTATCTCCTTGGCCGGTGTCCTGTTGGACTTGTATTCGAGAAATGCATGCTTGAGGTTAAACCGACAAATCTACGACCAGTCCGTTAGACAATACTGGAATACGACGACTGTCTTGAAGATCTCGGGCAGTTTTATGATTGCTTTATGGAGTCTCCATACCCTGGAGATCGCTTAAGACCCCCTAAAGATGGTAATGTTATTTCCATGACTATTGTAATCGTAAGAAGTGCTACACGATACTCGTGGAAGGAATCTCGGTATTCCACCGACTGAATTTGTCGACCGACGGATATATTTGGTGTTTGTTGTAAAAAGAAATTTGTATTCTAGCGGACTTAGCAAAAAGTATATTTGCCTAATTTTGAAAAATTATAAGTACTCTATCACTTCTTATTCAAACAATGACGCAGCCGTAATTATTATTTATGTATTTTTTTAAACGCAGCCATCTGTATTTTACCAGCCTGGGAAAACTGTTGATACCGCAGTTTCGTTGAGGTTATGCCGTTTGCGCCAACGCTATTGTACATGCATTTCTAAGAATCTACCTATTTAAAATTTCCATGTTCTCGCGTTTACGTATACTTCCTTATACGCATGGTAATTGATGACATAGAATGACTATACAAATCTTGAAAATAAAGATCGTTTTTCATTTAAACACAGTCCAGAAATCAAGACAAATTCCACTTAATTTGAAACAACAGACTGCAATTTGACATGTACGATAGTGCAGAGCTGTCGTTTCTTAAAACAAAATTTGCAGAAAAATATCAAAAGTAAAACTCCCCAGACATTTGCTTTTTGTCAAGAGGATATATTTTTCAGCGACTGGACAATTATCTGTTAAAAACTAGCCTGCTTTTGTATGATGCATTTGTGGGCAATGTTTCCCTTCAGGGCTCCCAAAAGACAAGTCAGGGCAACCTAGGCTTTCGCATTTACTGAATGGCTTTGATCTTGTAGCCTTTGCTAATAGGCCTTTGCCCTACCGCCAGCTGCGCGTGCGCGTTCTGACATGAAGCACAGGCCGTTTGAGCCACAATAAGACACAGCAGTCGCACGGTTGTCAATTGAACTCCGTCCGCCGGTCAAGCATCACAGACAGCAGTGCGTTACCTGTCAGCGTGAAAAGTTATATAGCGAGGTCGTTATCACGGGTCTTTGAACTTATCGCGGGAAAATGTGAATAGAAACATAAAAGAATAACGCCGATGTAAATTTCTTCTGAGAAGACAAATAAGGGCGTAAGCAGGCTTAGATGTATCAAAGACCCCAAAAATGCTGATTTCAGATATGGGTTAGGATCTAGTAAAGGCCAAACAATTATCGACGGCGCACAGAGCATGCTTATTATACGTGCTCACGTAGGTCGTATTTAATTTGCTATTCTCCTTAACAAGGCCGTTCATTGTAGAATCTTACACATTCGATTTGGGAGCACCTATGTAACTTTATATTGTTTAAGCCACCATGACTTTAGTTGAGAGAGTTGAAAAACGGCCGTCACACTTATCTCCTTAATTGTGGATGAGTATCTCATCGTAGACCTTGCAACATACCACTAGGATGCCGTCGGTCGACCTCCCGTGAAATAAGCCGCCATGATCTTAACTTAGAAAGTTGACAAGCGATCGCGTAAGCTTGCCTCCACATTGAGGACGTTGCAGCTCGCTCTTGCATTTCCCACCACTAGCTGTGGTGCGATATTTCAAACAGCATTCTTTCGGATGGGTCGCTGATCGTAGACCTCAGTTGCTACCATTTTGGACGCCGTCAGAATTAGCATTACCTACGTTTGCTGTGCTGTGATATTTAAGGCATCATCTGGTCAAATGGGCTCTTCATCGAAGACCAAAGCAGATGCCACTGGAAGATCGACGATTGGATACCCATTCATTTCATTACATTACATCCTAGATAATCGACAAATGATCGCGCTACCTGGCTTCTCAATACAGAACTCCGCTGTACATGCATTCTTTTTTATATCACAGAGAGGCCATTGATTAACTTCATTTATCCTTGGCGGACATTGGATGGTCAGCTTGCTGCAGGCTGACACGGTTCGCCACGCGATTATTTATGAGGGTACAGTCGGGTTTATTTCTGTTGTACCGTTACTCCGGAACATACATGACTGCTTATGATGTAAAAGACGGCAAAATTATTCCTTTGTTAAGGAAGATGACTTCAAGTTTTTTTGTACAATACAATTTACTTAAACTAATGTCACTTTCATCAACGTCTGTTTACCCTTACATTGGGTTTGCCTCTGCGGCGTGAGAAAGATGGACTGTCGGTGCCTCTATCAGTTCCAGTGCAGATAGGTCAAACCACAGGCGGTATGGTGCTTCGCCAATATGGGCGCATATGTCTCGGCCCATAATAATTGTGCTGATTGTGAGTCAGCTGTTCGTAAACATAGAGCCAACTATTAGGGTTATTTTCTTTCGGAATCTCGGGCACATCGAAATGCAAAGCCGTCTGAAAGGAGCCGTCGGACTTGCTGTTTCATTTTGTTTTACACTTTCATGTCAGTGACGCTGGCAGTTATCCACTAACGCCTCCGAATTAATTTCTTCCATAATTTGATCACCTGGACTTTGAGGCTGTGGTAGACTTTGAGCGAATCCCTTGGCTTTCCTCGACAATGACTTGTAATATCGAGAATAGATAGCGCATTGCAAAAAGACGACTGGCTAGTAAACGCCTTTGAAGTTTCAATTTCTATGTATTGACTAACAAAATATTTCCACGTCTGCTGCACTTAAAAAATTAATATCACACAGATAAAACGACGCAGTTGGCTTTTTGTTTACGTTTGTGGACATCAGTTTTAACGACCGACGTGGTCGAATATCGTCGGCATAGCGCTTATGAAATCGTAATACAGATTGAAAAAATTGAGTGTGATGGTCTCCTTTACCTCTTTTCTTTCATTCTCGTTAGTTGGATTCGCCTTGGTTACATCTCCCGATGTACACAATGGATTAGCGGTTAACTTAAATTAGTCAACACCTTAAGACTTTCTTATTGTTTACTTTTTTTCAATTTCCAGCTTGGTTTTCTTTACCACATATAAGCCTATTGTATATTTTCAGTCAACCTTTGAAATAGTTAACTCAAATCCCTTATTTTGGGCATTTAACATACGACCGTGATGCCTCACTCGTAAAATCTATATAACCGCCTTTTTCGTATAAGATGCCCCGCCGCAGGTTGAGGATACTTGGGAGCCTTCACAAATCCTTAATCAGAGATGTTTTGTCACCTTAAATGCAAAAAGTAGACAAATGCGCCTGATGCTACTTAGATATCGTGTATACCTTAGGGTAATTTAATATCATGCACACGGCGCAGGTGCTAATCAAAAGCCCATACACGAGTGTCTCGCCAGTATTCTGTCGCGGCGTGATGCAGCTGCCAGTGGTTGGTTTCGTTAGTAGGTCCCTCAGTATGGCATCAATTTACCCAATAAAACCCACGTTAGATTTCGACACAGTGTTTGACTATTAGAAGCAATCCAAGAAGAAGATTGGTCGGGCATCAAGCAGTATGTTTATTTGTTTTAAACTTTCGAAAATGGAAATAACCGCAGCAACAGAAAAAACGACGATTTTAGTGTATGCAAGCCAGTCATCCAACAACGATCCAAGGCGGACATGAGTGCGCAGGAATCTGTAGATCGCCCTTGGATAGACAAATCGATCAACTGAATGCTCATACGCGGCCACGGATACAATGAACTGTCGACCTCCTTTGTTTTCGGCGTGTTTTATTTCCCTGTTGTTTGCGGAGTTAAACATATGACGCATTTCGTAGTCCTGGACGGTCACTTGTGGAATTTTTTAAAACTGAATGTTACTCTTACGTGGTAGTTTATCACATAAATAAATGAATGAATGTTATTTATCATGTTTTCCATAAGGTATATTTGAACATATAAAGGCACTAAAGCTCAATAAGAAAGCGTTATGCTAATTAGATAGTCGTGTTTACTCGGTGTAGTTTTTGCAAGCGGTCGAAAAGAAGTTTACATAATGCTGGAACCCTAAAGCAACTGAATAATCATTAGAGCATTCTACACGCTGCTTGCTATTACAATCCTACTAAAGTATTATTTGAAATATAAATGAGTATTTAAAACTTCAAAAAAAGTATTTAGTTTTTGATTCGCCTGAAGTCTGTTCACCGCAAATGTAAATCCTGATTCACCAAAAAGTCTATACGGCCTTTGTGAACGCAAAACGCCTTTTGGCAACACGAGTATGCGAAAACGTCTCAAACAAAATGTCCGCGCAATTTGGCCACTTAATTTCTCAACCTTTCGCGAGACCATCAAGGTGGCTGAGGTAAAGCCTGATTGTAGAGCAACGAAAACGACAAAACCGAATTAACGCTTAACAGAAGTATAGGTTATGACTATAAACAAGATTGACTGGCAACATAAGCTAGTAAAGTGGGAGACGCAAAGGAACAGCTGTCAGTTAACACATTCTCGTGTTGTTAAATAATGTTGAATATCAGATAGAATCGTTTAACAGTGAATTCCAAATAGTGAACATGGTGTTGCTATATACGGCAATTAAAAGTTCCCGCATAAAGAAATTTTGCTGCAATATGCTTTGCAACATTCTTATTGTTTCTTGAAATAGTCCTGGAAATTCGAATTCATACAGCAGTCTTTGAAAAAAAAGCCTGGAATACATCCAGCCTGGGCAAAAGGACTACACGTGGAAATTGACTTTCGTCTCCTCAGTATGCGTAGTCAACTACGGCCTTCACGTTAATGTTGCGTAGGCTATATGAAGCAGTCCAACAGCCCAATGCTAAACTGCCACTCAAAATGCTAAGAAATTTCGAATGAGTCAGACGTGAGCATGGGTAGGATAGCATAGACATTTGATCAGGAACCTAAATAAATAGTGTTTTGCAAGTCCTCAAGACGTTATAATCTTACCGCCGAATGAAATGTCATGTTTATTGAGGGGTACACAAGATTGCATGTGTACTGCATATATTTGGCCTCCCTATTATTCGCCAAAACTCTTTGTTAGCGATCATTGCTTTTTCTTCAATTACCACGTTTACGTGCATGATGAGATCGAGATAGGACATTTGAGTAGCGTAAATGTGGGGCGATTGCATCAGCAAATGTTTGGACACATGATCCAAATTAAGCTGGACTCCATTCACTGGACATTGTTTCGTTGCTTAAATTTAATTAGTAAAATGTCCAAGAGCCAAAAAGTGTGCATTTTACCAAAGGCATGCAAAATAGGATTTGTTGCAGGCTGATTGAGGAGATCGAGTAAAGATGTAAACGAACTTTTATCGTGAGGCACAATAAGTTGGATAATTCTTTACCAAAACAATACGTCAATATACATCTGGGCATAATCAAATGCAATAAACATTATTTTGGTATTGTTGTTTGGAACTTCTGTCTGATGTCGTTGAATTAACCGGAGTCAATATAAGGCTAATGTGCCGTTAATTTATTACAACATGTGTGATTTGTCTACCATATTTTGTGATGATTCTGTGTCATCTATCGGTCAAATCAATAACTGGCAGCCGCATTTTGATCGAACATTTCGTGCCGCAGGTCCTTACTCTTGGATTACTTTATAGATTCGTAATTCATGATTACTGTATCAATCTCCGCTATTATGCAAACGAATATTTAGCAGGCATATTTGTGGAAGTTTCAATCAACTAAAATCATTGGAGGACATTTACCGAGAGAGGACCTAATTTAATATATCTTTCAACAATATATTCAATATATCTTTCAACAAAAAAGCAAAAATTCTTCCCATACAATAAGACAGTATAAGCATATAATTGCCATATCTAACACAGTAATGCAGTGCTTAACGTACTTTCAAACCATCCAAATGCTTCTACAGAGAGCATAAATGGTAGAAACGGGCCGATGTGAGAGAACATATGGCAACTGTGTCATGTGTCGTCATTTGTTTTCTTTTATAACCTTTGCAGCTAATTGAGTGAAGGCAATAGTATGGCTGTACGCACGATGGTGAGGCATGTGAGTACATAGTTTATTACGAGGGATTGTTTTAATAATCAAAATTTTATGGATAGTTGAGCGTCCCGCAGGGTAGTAAGAATGTCAACTTTACATTCCTCGTTTATTTGTCGTCCTCGACCATACAGACATCAATTTAAGTTCTTTTGTTTATGACACGAATACGTGGCTCAGAACAATGTCGATGAGATTGATTGGGCGGCGACGCTCTTCGCACAAGCCAATTCAAGCACTCTTAATTCCAAGTACTTCACACTTTAATCTTTATATATCGGAATGAAGCTCAAATATACATATGTACAGTGTATCAAATTTACCTTCTGGAATTAATAATGTATTTCAGTTAGTCTATAAACCAGATGCAGATAAGTGATATCACGGAAAAATGTACGCGCGGTCACTGGGACACTACATAAATTGGCCTAAACATTCAGTGTAGTACAGGAGGACCCCATCAATGCCTGTCAGAGCGCAAAGTAAAATAGACAGTTTTTATTACAAAAGGGCGGAAGGAGTGCAGGGTTGTAGGAGGTAGTCTTCGCGATATGGTTGAGCGACTGACAGTATTTTAAATTTTGAACATAAAACAAAATGCATTTTGAGCGATTGCGTTTCTGCTTAAACGTAATTAAGACAGTAAAAGGCCAAAATCTTGCAGTTTTTTTGACGTGTTACTGTGCAAACAGGCATAGTTCATTGCGTGGATAACCGCAAAATAAACACGTCTTGCGAGGAAAAACAGCGAAAACTACTGTTCAGTAAACAACGAACCGAATACGTTAGTTTATTATTTTGAAATATCATAAAAATGTTTTTAATACGTATAAAAGATGGTCAGAAGTTATCGAATTTTAAATAAACTGTATCATGTATAGGGGTAAGTTGCGTCGAGGAAATAAAGCGTTAAAGAACTTTTTAAATAACTGACAGATAGCGAAACGTTTAATTGATAAAAGGAATATTCGCACTCGGAGTATGGTATGGACATTTATTGTTTTGACAACTGATTTTCGTGTTTGGCAGAGTGTGTCAACGCGACCCAAAGAGGCATCTACATCCCAATTGAACTCCTAAACACTCAATGAATCATTTAATGAATATATGTTTCTGAGTTCATACTTAGACCTCTTCATATCGAAGCTAGAAGGTATTTTTTTCTAAATGTTATTTAAGTACATCTCAGTCCAACGTGGATTAACAGACTGCGAACTTACAATGCACTATTTGGACTATTTGACGGGAAATCGTTTATACTTGTGTCGTTGCATATTTTAACATATTTATAGCTCGTTAAATTTACTCAATGTATCCCCTGTTGTGGGAGCGAGACTTACTAACGCATTCGCATGGGTTTGTTATCAATTTGGAATTTGAAGTTGTAACGTCTATTTTCAGACTTTGACGTGAATTTTAAGAAAATATGTACCCCACAAACTTTGCATATACCTAAACCGAAATGAATCCAAAAACAAAGTTCAAAACGGACACATGGACCTCAATTCGGGCTGACGGTCACACAATTTGACCCGAAGCATCTCCTTATAAATTAAATCAAATTTACCAAGTTGTCTAGGTTCCAATCTGGCACATGGTGTCTCTTTTAGTGAAATACGTGTTGCTTTTTGATTACAAATAAAGTAAAGGGGCCTAAAGCAGTAGTTCAAATGCATAGTAGAAAGGCTGACGACAGACCCTGAAAAAAATAATTTTAAATGCCGTGTCCTAATAGGCGTTCAATCATTTCAAAAGCCTTTGTCGGCTTGACTTCATGTCCTTACACAACTGACTGGTTTATTGACTAGGAGAACAGAAAAGATTAATGTAAAATTGTAGACGACGACTCAAAACTGATGGGAAAGTGTGTTCTCGAAAAATTGTGCTTATATTTCAGGAGCCTGTTAGATTAACTAAATTTCAGCACTTTGTTCTGCACATGGAACATATTCTGCCTTTATTATCCAAAAAGTATTTACCAACATATTATTATTTGTTTTTTTCAAAAAATTTTGGCCTGATTACGAAAAGGTCAATCACTTAGTAGATATATGTTTGCTAGTTTCAGCAACTCGTAAATTATGGTTCTAGTGGACGACAAGTTTTTTGCAAAATGCACGATCGAGTTTTTAAACAGAGAAGAGCGGAAACAATATTGCCAAGCAACTAAAAGAATCAAACACTCGTAGAGGAATGACTGTTCCGATAAGTCAAATGCACCCAAAACACTCCACTCAGTGATGCAAAGATCAACAGCAAGTATTACTTAATTCATCCAGTAATTCGACCTTTTCGGCTCATTCTCCATCAATGCATTTTCCAGCAAAAAGTTCACAGAACTATACTGCTAAATTGTTAGTGCCATCTGTATCAAAAATATTCTACTTTAATCCACTGTCTATCAAGGGATGAAGTAAAGCCATCTGGGGCCACTAACCATGGATAAAGGGTAGCTGGTGTCAGTCTTTAATAAATCACAATAGGAAAGTTGTTTAAGCGCAGAGGTTGCAGCTCCGTAAATTGAATATAAACCGACAATATGGCAGACGTACTCGTTGATGAAGGCAGCATATTCTTATATTTAAATGCAACAATGTGTATTAGCAGACAGACAAAAGGTAAAAAGTAGGGAGTAGCTTGCAGTTGTGGATTAACCTGCATATTTATTAAGTTGCTTTATCTCTGGGTTAATACAAAACGGTGCATTCACAGAACTGAGATAAATGTCTGTTGTTAAGCTCAAGGGACTGTTACAAATCGATATTACGAGCGCAAACTATGAGTGTCTATAAACATGTTATGACTTCAGACAGTCCATGTACAAAAAGCTAACTGCGTTTAGCTAATGTTCTCTGTGGCATTATCATAACATTACAATAATTTAGTGCTTCCCTTTTTCTAAACTGTTTGCTTAACAATCGGACGCTGCATCCATTTAATAAAGCATTAACATCTTGAAACTCTCGGAGTGGTTTTACGAACCGCGGTAAGCCTTTTGTGATTTGACATGAAGAATTGCCTCAAGAATCTGATCGTTATCACGTTGTAATAATGTTTTCCCATGTGTTTGCCATTTGACCACTGTCGCTGTCATGAACAAACGCCAGACTTGCAAGGTGAATATGATTGCATGGGCGGACAGATGACGATGGTAGTCTGTGGACCAATTCATAACAGCTAGTTTACAGCGAAATTCCACCCATGTGTGCATTGCTGCAAAGACATAATTACTTGCGGCTGACTATAGGTAATACGACTACGGCTTCAAATGCTTACAGGGTACTGAATAAAGTTATGCTGAAAAATATAGGAGTGCAATTATACTACCATCGAACGCTGAACGCCTGAGAAAAATGACAATCTTTGGATATATGCTTGTGGCGGCCCGATATTCACTACAAACAACGGTTATCACACAGATTCTGAATAATAAGCTGATTGTTGTCATCAGGTCCCCAAAAAACGAAATAGTTAAATGGCCAAAATTTTGACGATCTGACGCGGAAGGCGGTGTAGAGATCACCACACCATATACTGAAAAAACCGTCTGTTAGAATAGCTTTGTCGCACACAATTTTACCTGACCTATTCATTTTTACTTCGTGCCCATGAACATGTCATGGATGCTTACTTTTACCCAGTCGTGCCTCCAAGTAACTGATTCAACGGTTGGGCCGTAGTGTGCTCCACAGTAGTGTAAGATCGAGTACATTGATTTTCGAGTGCAAAAGGTAAAGGTAAAAAGTAGGGAGTAGCTTGCAGTTGTGGATTAACCTGCATATTTATTAAGTTGCTTTATCTCTGGGTTAATACAAAACGGTGCATTCACAGAACTGAGATAAATGTCTGTTGTTAAGCTCAAGGGACTGTTACATATCGATATTACGAGCGCAAACTATGAGTGTCTATAAACATGTTATGACTTCAGACAGTCCATGTACAAAAAGCTAACTGCGTTTAGCTAATGTTCTCTGTGGCATTTGCATAACATTACAATAATTTGGTGCTTCCCTTTTTCTAAACGGTTTGCTTAACAGTTGGACGCTGCATCCACTTAATAAATCATTAACATCTTGAAACTCTCGGAGTGGTTTTACGAACCGCGGTAAGCCTTTTGTGATTTGACATGAAGAATTGCCTCAAGAATCTGATCGTTATCACGTTGTTATAATGTTTTCACATGTGTTTGGCATTCGATCACTGTCACTGTGATGAAAAAAACGCCAGACTTGCAAGGTGAATATGATTGCATGGGCGGACGGATGACGATGCTAGTCTGTGCACCTATTCATAACAGCTAGTTTACAGCGAAATTCTATCATTGTGTGCAAGCTGATTGTTATCATCACGTCCCCTAAAAAAACGAAATAGTTAAATGGCCAAAATGTTGACGATCTGACGCGGAAGGCGGTGTAGAGATCACCACACCATAAACTGAAAAAAACCGTCTATTAGAATAGCTTTGTCGCACACATTTTTACCTGACCTATTCATTTGTACTTTGTGCCCATAAACATGTCATGGATGCTTACTTTTACCCAGTCGTGCCTCCAAGTAACTGATTCAACTGTTGGGCCGTCGTGTGCTCCACAGTAGTGTAAGATCGAGTACATTGATTTTCGAGTGCATCATTTTATAATGATATTGGACTTGAGTTGCATATACTGCATGTTCTCCTCCGCCCCACCTGGGTCAGGTGTCAAGACATAGTCAAAAAGACCGGAGGTAGGAGAGGGCAAATGTGGCCGTACGACCGGATCAACAGCTAGGCCTACCACGCCAACCGCCAAGCCCACAAGGAACACATGACCACCATTTTGGCCAACCTCAAATATTGGCGCAGCATTGATCCATTTTGTCCTTCTGGTCCAAAGTTATTGCAAAACGCAAAGTGATGAAGTTCCACTTTAAATTATAATCGAGGGTATGCGTAGGGCATGCGTGCTAACTCATAAAATGTTACCCGCAATTCTGAAATTCGTTTAGAACTCGGAAGGCCTATTTCGATAGGGTTGTAGTAGTAATTATCTTGCAGCCTAACCACATAATCATTCAGCTATTTCAGGGTGATGTTTTCGAAAAGGCCTTACTGATGTCTGCGATAAGTTAGGACCGATTTAACTGTTCAGCAGCGGCTTTTGTTGACCAGTCGATTTGCGGATAACTTATGATGTGGAAGTTCAATTGACAGTAAGTGAAAACGACAGTAGACCATTAGAGGACATCCATACTGATCGACGCTGACTTGACGCAAATTTGCCGTTAATTATTAGATATCACGCCCCACAAAACGCTCATCTTAGTGTCCCTTTCTTAGAAAATATTACGTGGTAATTTAAGTAATCATTTAGTAAATGAACTATTCACGGGAAACACTAGCTTCGTAAATGCTGCTTGTGCAATTAGGTTGAAAAATGCTGAAGGTGGAATATCGAACAAAATTGTGGTGTTCCTTTATTATTACCTTATCATTAGGCGTTGAGAGATAATTTATATAAACAAAACGCAGCGCGCAAATCTAAGTCGGCATAAAGCGCTATGTAGCCTTGAATAAACGGCTTTGCAAAAATCATTAAGTTTAAGAATAGTGAGCATTCAGTACATGGGTAATCTGACGGCAAAGTGGACACAACAGAAGGGTAAAACTACCCCTGGAAAGGGACAGATGACAACATTAGCCCATAATTCATAAAGCGCGTCGAGATCGACTAAACCGCTGTGTCTCGTGCAACCTGGATAATGTGTAATTGCTAAGACAATAAGTTCGCAGAAGTGTCCTAACTCCATCTACGCTTCTGTATGCCCAGCGTAAATCTATTCCCGTGATGCTGTAATGAAGCTCAGCATTATGAAAGTATTGTTGTATTGTATTTCGTTAGGAACAAATGGCCAATCACCTAAGGGTTTCTGTATCGAGTGGCGGACTGAAAGCGGTATGCAGCCTTATTGACGAAATTAGGAGGTCATGCGTTAGATACTTTATTTTATAAAATGCTGACCAAAGTGGGTAGTGATAAAACCCGATAATACCTAATCTAGGCAGGTTTGTTTTGTTAGTGATCAGGTAGCAGAATTTCAAGAATAGTGTAATTTCTGCCGATTGATCTATAATCTCACTATAAATGTAAGTACATTTTTACAGACACCAAGCTCATTAATATGTGTCCTTATATCTGCCTGGCAGAAAACGACGTGTTATTTAATTTTTAACAAAAGGAACGTGTTCAGACTAATACTTTTCCGACTTCGAGCAGCTTCGAGCACAACCTGCCCATGAACCTGCATTTAGAGCTTTAGTAGCGCAAGCGGCATGTTTCCAGTGTAAGACGAATCAAACAGTATAATTTGCACATGATATTTTTCAGTGAACACAAGTTTTTTCGAAAATTTTCAACATCGCTTATAGACGCAGAGATACGATTTTATGAATAGATATCCTAAGTTCAATGTAAGCATCATTTGAAACCAAAGGTTGTTATTTTGTATTCTGCGTCCAATCAGTAAACAAACGGAAAATATGTGTATACTTTACATAAAATATGCTTAAATATATAGGACACCAAAATCAAAGAGCAAAATTCATTTATAATGTACTCTTTGCATAAAAATGCAAGTTTTTTTCAGAAACCCAATCAGATTTCGTTTAAAACCGACATACTCATATGATTTTCTGTTTTGCGATTCTTCCGAACGGCATATAATATTAAACCATACGTAAAAGTAACATCGGATTGATAAACATTTTGGATTTAAGTTAACATTTTACAAGATAGCGAGTTCACTGAATTCCCCTTGAAAGCGTGGTTCCGGGTATTTTGTTATTATCTATACCTGCATTCAGACAGTGGGCTATTATTTTCAAAAGAAAATGACGCGCCTTTATTCATTTGCGCATTCAGGCGTTTCCTAGAGCATTTTCCCCAGACATGTTTTTGGTGAATATGCGGAGTGTGCTCAAAAAAACGTTGTTGTTTGACATTGATTTGAGGTAAGATTTAACTTTTCGAAAAGATCACAAGCTGAACGTTCAGGCATGCCATAGTGTGTGGGTGAACTTCTTATCAATTCAAAAGTAAAACGGTGGATTCAAAAGACTATAATATAAACTACCTGGACACTTGTACAGCCGAATGGGAATTAGTGTTCAAATTCCAGGTAAGTGAACGCGTAGGGAAAAGATTGATTACCGTGCCCAGTCCATTAACAAATGCAACGAAATTCACCTTCCATACTCAGTGATGAGACTTCGCCTTGGCGGAGTAATAAGTCACGCGGGAAGCCCACAGGTGAACACTTTTCCCAACGCCAGGATCGGTGGTCGAGCATTCATCAAACCAACATTTAACACACGTGATGAGATTGCAGCAATTAACGACGCGAATGTCGGCCATCAAAGAGTCGTCCCACCAAGTGCAACCGTCTCTGATGAAGGGGGAGAGCCGGAAACATTCGTAGGAATGTTGTGGCATGGCGACTGCATCCTAAAATGATTGGATGAACAATGCATAAATGCAAGTCGGATAACAAAAGTTGCTTCAACATTGACATGCGCGCGCTCACTCTCACGTTAACGGCCTTGTTAGCTGCTACCAGGGCATGCCGTTTTCACAAGCGTATGTTTGTGTTTAAATAAAGCATGCAATTTATAAATTCCCTTTTAGGTTTAGTTTTTAAAAAAAAATCAGGGATCACTTAAATACGAAAACAGCCGAGGAGGTAGATAAGTATTAGAGATCTTGTTAACTTTTTGAACGACATATTTGTGGACGACGTTGTGTCGGCCCTCGACGTAGAAAGTTTAGTCTAGATTATTTGTTAGTCTTTAGCTGCAACTGACGTCGCATTTACAGTCGATTATTATCCAGCGGTTTAAAGGACAGTAAATTATTAAAGGGAATAATATGGGGGTTGGGATTTGTCACACTGGCGTCATGAATGCCGAGTTAAGGCCCAGCTATGTGTTTTCTTCAATAATTTGCCACTGCGTGGCAGAGCCGCGTGAAGTTTGACTCATCATTGCGTCCTCCAGCATTTCCTCTATTTTTGATAGATATTCCGGTTTAGAAATTGTCGATTTGTTTCTTTTCTCATAACCTAGAATAAATCAGTTCAAAGTAAGGTCTATAGGAGTACGGAAAAATCGTACGCTGTGTCCCTATAACCTCAATGATTAACCCTTAAAAACATTAACGGTAAATTATGTCCGCCGCCTTGTCTAACAAATGCGAAATATCAAAACCTCCTACAGTGTCATTTTATTTACACTACTAATTAGGTTGCTTGGTGTTTTAAAGAAGACACCAATTTTTTTACAATAAACTTGTTCGCAAAAATTGTTTGAGGAGCGCATAATGTTTCATATCTCCGCTGCTGAATGGGTAGCATTTCACTAAACATAAAATTAGTCTCAAATGAAATGCATTTACCAGCGAACATAATGTTGGTACTAATTTTAATCTCAGCATATGGACAGTAAGTGTTGCTGACGGTCAACACTTGGAAGGGAGAAAAGAGAGAATGAGGACAGTACTAGGGAATCAATCCTCATCAGATGCGATTCTACGGTCGACTTAAAATTGTCATGATTGAGGGAAGCACAGACCATTAGAAGCCATAGACTTTAAGGCTGTAAACAGACAATGAATTCTTTTCTAAGGGTGATATAACAAAGAGAAGGAAAAACGGAATGTTAAGCTGTAATATCGTTTTCTAATTTGGTCTTTGTGTTTGAAGCAAGCATTTCTTTCGCAGGCTCGGTACACGTAGTGGACAGCTGCCTGTTTTTGATAGGCGTAGACGGGCTGTTTACCTTGACATCAACCGCACATGCGGATACCCATAGTGGTTTTGACTCTACAATTAATCACGGTAAGACCAACTAGTCTAGTGTAAAAACGAATTGATTTACATAAACTTTTTTCGTACAAACAAGTCTCCCGTATTTTACCTAGTAAAATGTGTACACGACCGTCAAAATGCCCTGTCTCTTTTCATAATCCGGCTGCTTCTGTTTGCTTTAGAATAAAATAGATTCCGAACCCTGAGATTTATATATTGTTTATTTTTGTAGAAATTGTATATTGTCCACGCAAGATAAATGTACTCAATTTGGATTATGCAGTTGAATATTTGCTGTCTCAAATTGCTCGCCATAATTTCATCCAAGGATACAATTCCGAGGCTCCCGTATTACTACTGATGGCATATTAGGAAGCTGCAACTGTCACTGACTGTAATTTTTTGAAAGACATTCGGCCAGCAAAATTTATGCAGTACATTTGCAGTTTAGTCTACCCCTCTATAAGCATTATGTTTTTCTCCACGGTAAGGTAACCCAAGCAGAATTGACTTACAACATGTATGTTATATCAGAGTTTTGCAACATGTAGTTGATAAATTCACGTTACAAACATGTGCATATGCGGTTTCAGTGACATTCGCCATTCTTTTTTTAGGATGCGCTATGTGCGCATGGGTTTAACAAAGATGGAATCTGCAAGATAGCCCAATGGGAAATGTGACATCCAAAGCTGTGGTTGACTATACCTACTGGGGAAGTGAACAGCCAGTGTCAAATATGATTCGTGTGTCAACGCTGGATATTTATAAAGTTTCCCTTCGTGAAATAGAAAACCAAACCATTTTTGCAGCATTTACATTGACAAAAAGCTTTAGAGAAAGCATGACAGGGATGGCGCATAGGTTTCTACAAGATTTCCATAATGTGGGACCTTTTTATTGTCATATATAATAGCACAGATTTGACAAGTTGTTTTTCGTCTTTAACGATGTCCACCTGTATTAAATCATGATATGTAAGTATGCGTGTTTTATTTAACAAATTATTATTATTCCTACCCATGTCAAGGAAGCATGGATTTAGTTGGGAACTGGGATAAACGGCGTTGCACATGATATACTGACCGTAAATCTAGAATTTCTCTCGATTAAAAAGATTTGGGCACTACAAAATTGCAAGACGTTCGGCCAGAGCCTATATACATGCTATTGACGTAAGCCCTTTCGTACATTTTTCACCCAAAATCACAAAAGAATGCATATAATCGTTTTCAATGAAAATGTTCTGCCTTGCATACTGCATAAGATGCACAGCTGAAATCCATAATAAAAAGTACTTTTCCTTAGCGCGCACTTTATAATTCAAAGAAGTACGATTGACTGTCGAAAGCAGCAAGTCAGGTTCAGCCAGATAGCGCTGATATGCTATAAGATAATAACGCCTGAAACGGTGCATAAAATGGTGGGTAAAATTCAATCTCCTCGCCTACGGACAAACCAAGTGGCTTAAAATATACTGACCAATTGCCTGTCAAATAAACGTACGCCGTATGTTTCCCCTAAATAAACTGAATTTTAATGAAAACTCGACCTCCGAATACACGATATTTTCACGTTTTTTTAGATTAACTATTGCGATTGCATGCATTCAACACTCAGCCACCTGCATGCTCTAACGGCTTAAATGGAGCAGTGATGTGCGCCAAGCTTCAAGCACTAGTTAATTATAAGAAAAACCAGCAACAAATGGTTAACAAAAGCTCTCGAATGGGGTTGTGATGTGAACTGCTTCCTTTATCTTCGTTTTAAACCTTTCTGGAGAAACAAAGATGAAACTTACCTTATGCAAAGCATCTCAGACGTCAACCACTCTGCCAGAGAGGACGAGCTTCCGTGTGTCATCTTGGCACCAATCACGCGTAGTTTGAGTGGATGACGTCTCAAATTAGCCGTATTAGCCAAATCGAAGCCGTCTCGAGATAAAAGACAGCAGGCTGCGGAAAGTTTGTATTAGGTTTCCTCGTGGCTGCCTGTGACACGAAGTAGGGATTTCGAGGTTAGCAAGTTGCGTTTTGTAGGATGGTGAGCCCTGTGCAGTTGCAAATTTGTTCCCCACGGTCGGACGACTTCGAGTATGTTGAGGTATAGAGCGGTCTAGGATCTCCATGCATGGACAGCAAAATCCAGGTGTGGCCGCACAAATATTCAAAAGACCTTATCGATGGAATCTTTATTAAGGAGATAAACACCCTTTTGACGTGGTGTAAGGTGGACATTGCCAATAGAAGCGAAGAGATGAGTGCAAGGACGTAGTCTTAAGAAGGAGACACAATCGTTGAGACAAGAGCTTTATTAGCCTGACGTTTCGAATTCTTGCTCGAAGCCATCATCAGAGACCAAAGCAGATACTGTGGTTCAAGCAGAAGCGGCTGCAGCATTAAAAGGATGCAGTCAACATGCTACAACATTCCCATGAATGTTCACGGCTCTCCCACTTCATCAGTGACCGTTGCATCAAGTGGGATGGCTGTTTGATGGTCGACGATCGTTTCGTTAATTGCTGCAATTTCATCACGTGAGTTGGATGTTGGTGTGATGCTTGCTCGACCATCTGACCCATCAATCTTATCGTTGGGAAGAGTGTTCACCTGTGCGATCCCCGCGTGGCTAATTATTCCGCCTAGGCGAAGTTTCAGCTCCGAGTATGGAAACGGAAGACCATTGCGCTGGTTAATAAACTGGGGGCTGGCAAACCATAATTCAAGTAGCTTCCGGCCCGCAGTGTTGTCACCTCTTGCGAGTCTCGCCATGCGTCTGTTTGTCGGCGCTATTGCACCTGAGTTGCCCAAGGCCTAAAACGTAGCATTAAGTTCGCGAGTCAGTGCTTTTATAGGGTTCGTCGCACATGCAAAATAGTACTGTTGGTCCTCCAGTAAACCTTTGGTTTTTTAAAGGTAGCCTATTCTGTCCAGTACAACCCTAGCGCGCCCTTTGTCAGCTGGCACGATGATCAGGCGTTTGTCGGCCTTGAGTTCTCTAAGCGCATCACGTTCGACCTTGGAAAGCACTTCCTGTGGCCTCTTGGCCATCAGCAGAGACGACAATTGGTGTCGAATGAGGCTCTTAGTCTCCTTCGTTGCCTCCGTCTGACAAAGGATTGCATCACTGTTGCAATCGTGTTAACAGTTTTCGCGTCAGCCGTGTAAAATGAAGCTTCCTGCCCTAAAACCTGCATCTGATCTTTCCTGAGCTCCATTGATGACAGGTTGTGCACCAGTTAGTCGTTTCTGGACGACGTCGGATTGGCAGTATTCGGAATTTGTTTTCCAGTGCTACATCGCGTATCACTCTCTGTTCACGGGCTTGTTCAGTCACCCTCTGCAGGAGCAGATTTGTACCGATTTCGCCCATGAACTCACAGCATCTGGTCTTTTCTTCGTCAATCCTTTGACGGTATTTGCAAAGTCTCGCGTGGCAAATTTGGGGGAGAACTCGGACCATCCCTCTGCCTACTGCTACTCCGATGAATATCTTAAAGCTTCCTGACCAACCTAACGCAGTAGCCACTGAGAGGTCTTTTCATTCTTTTCTCTGGCACCTTAAAATGAATATTGACAGTCATTTACTTTTAATACATTTGCTCCTCTAAAAAAGTGACTTCGGGCGTAAGCCATACCCTTACCGAAAATGAAATCCAGCCAGGCAATGTTACTCATATAATTATGTTCGGCGAAGCAAACCAAAGGTACAACGTGACTTCGGAAAATGTGGTATAGTACGACCCCTAACCAACAGTAATCTATCATTTTTTTACAATTTTACATGTTTTCAATAAGCTATGCTAGAAAACGCATATTACAACGTATGAAAAGACAGCTGACTTCTGCAATGTAGGAGAGGAAGGGGGTTGTGAAATGTATGAATAACATATCTCGGTTTGCCTGCTCACTTCATGTTTAAGCTTGCCACTCGTGCTGTGGGTAGTTGCGATTTACACAATAGCATAGACTGTAGGATGTTTCAAAGATGGTAAGAATAATAAAATGTAATATAAGACATAGTAAACGTCGTCAGATGGAACCATCAGATCGCAGGTTTAATGTTTATCAAAGACAGGTGAAATCTCGTGACTTACTGGTGGATGAATGGACAAGTTGACGTACAATGATCGTAGAATTTAAGTGAGAACGGTCGTTGAGCATGATCGGTAGACAACGACCACCTTAATCTCTTCTGTCTCTGTAGGTAACTTCTTCTTCTGTGGGCAGGTTCGACCGTTGCTAGCAAGAACGTTAACCTCGTTTCCCGCTGGGTGGGCGCAGCACCGATAACTTGGGCGTGAATTATTTTATGGTAGGACATACAGAGTAGGTGGGCTAACTCATGTAATGTCAACTGAAATTTCAAAATGCATTATTGTTCGAAAAGATTAATTAAGAGAGGTTGTAAAACTGGTCACCCTGCAACATAATCCTATAATATTTCTGTTACCTCAAGATGCGTCTTTTGAATGAACTTCCTTCCTGCTGCGTTCACAAATTACCCTCTGTAAAAATGACTACTTATGAAGCATGCATTTTTATCATTGATTTTCGATGCCATTAAAATTCGAATTATATTTCGTGGAAAAAAAGGATAAAAAGTATTCATTCATTTGCTCAATAGGTAAATTATTACGTCTTCATCAAATCCTGTACTCGAATGAATGGTATAAATTTGGTTTTCAAAAACCTTTCCTATTCTCCTATAATTTTGAACCCGCTCTACCGGTACCCTTGGATTCGGGGTTGATAAACTGCAAGCCGTTTATTTTCCGCATACGGAAAACCGCACATTTCTCTACGGGAATAAAAGAAACAAATAGGGTTCCCGAAATGTAGCAGTTGATTTGATCCATATTGTTAACTTTACGAGTCATATTGGTAAATGCATAGATATGACAATTTATGAACGGCTATCCAACGGTAATTGAAAGTCCCGCAATTATAAACTTTTTAAAACCTTATTATCTACCTCCTTCGAGTATAGACGAGAAGAAGACGCAATTTTCTACAGAATGAGCAAAAGAATGAATATTTTGTATGCATGTTTTCTATACAATATAATTGGACTTTTAGATGTATCAATAACCAATGAAAAAATTCATGCTACATAAGTAGTCATTTTTTCAGACTGTAATTTTTTAAATGCAGCCGATTGGAAGTTCGTTCGTAAGGCGACATCGTAAGGTAAGTGAAGTATTATGTAATCATTTCGTAGTCTGACTAGCCTTCAAGCATATTTACAAGCCTATAAGCAAACATAATTCATCTTTTCGCAACGAAAACCCATTTCGAAATTTTGGTTGATATTTCATGAGTAAGCCACCTACTGTACATGCGTGGTACCTAAAGCACGATATTATTCCTATCTGCGGATTAAGATGGCAAGAGCATAGCAAGAAGATCAGAGCTAGCCTTGAGCACTGTGACTGCAAAGTTAAACAACTCGTCTATCAGATTACAACGTAGAAGATCTTCAGAGAAATGGAAGCTCGAATCACACGTTCGTGAGAGGCCATATTGAGAGGTGACCACCGAGCCTGGTCATGAGTCCACAAGCCAGTCCATTCACAAGCCCGGATTCAGTCAGCAACGCATCCTTTTAGACACGTCCGATTTATAATCTGGAGCAATGCGTCATAATTGTGCAGGGATGAATTTTTCAGAACAAAACTCAATACCTCCTCTCCACAAATATGCCGCCATGGTCTGAAAGTCTCTTAGTTACAAAAGTTCAAAGCCAGTCTTTTTATTTGGCGAATAGAATTAAGAAAGAACATATGTTGCTTTCAAATGAATGAGAGAATAATGCGTATGCATGTTCTCTCCATAACATGCATCCAAATTTTAAATGGTCATAGAAAAGACCTGTAACGTTTTGCACATCAAATATCCCTTAATCGATTGCTGTTTTGCAATCAACTGAAAAGGAGGAAATTAAAATTTTGGAATCCCGACGTAACCGCAGCATGTCTCGATTACGCTGCACGACAATCAATATTTAAACACCTTAAAGTCCTTCTCCCAAGTCGAAACCATTTGTAGGCGCTAGTACAGTAATTTACGACGTTGAATACCGCAGACTTGACTTCTGCATCTTTAAGCTGTTAAACGGCTGGTTTTTGAATTTGATATGCTCATATTCCTCCCACG
>CACRXP010000018.1:712159-796870 GCA_902702965.1 Spirometra erinaceieuropaei | reverse complement strand
AAGGATTGGAATGCAGTTGGTTGTCTGTTCCTTTTAAACAATCTCAAAAATGTAGACAAGTTGCATAAAGACCTGCTTAAAGGCGTGTTGACGTCCGACAAAAAACAAATGCTTTGTTTGATGTGCGCTTTGGCTGGAGCAGCCCAAGCTAGACAGTTCGTAGAATAGATTATGCCTTTTGCCTGTAGAATTTTCTAGTTCGGCTTCTACGGATGACTGGACTGAAATCCGGACCTCTCGGCGGTGCTTGAAAACCGTCTTCTTCTCCGACTTCGTTTATAAAATTATCTTTGTCTGAGTGCAGCTGCTAGCCGCGTTCTCCATCCGTCCATATACATTTTTTTCAAGACATCTTTGGAAATGTTGTGCACCGCGCTGCAAATTTCGCCAAAGTGAGGTGTCCACAATCCCAGTTCGAAGATAGTTTTATTTCCGAGAAGATTGTTATAAATTTTCAGCAAACAGATACCAGCGAGTCAAATGTTATTTCGGAACAGACAGTTACTCGAAAAAAGGCTTCAAGTTCCACACGCGTCTGACTCTCAATTTATGAAAACCGATATTTTTCGACGTGCATATGTCAATTGTGATCACATCAGAAACTTTGTTCAACTGCAGATTGTTCGGTTTTCAATTTATGTTTATTATCAAGTATTTTTGGTGTTTTTAATCTAGTACTTGTAAATTGTCTTCTATAGCGACATGCCAATTCTTTCTAGGGTTTGCCTGCACTGCTCTAAAATGCGAAGTTTTATGGTCAGCACAGAAACATTTAAAGCACTTCCTACAACAATAGTGGCATTTACTCTCGCAGTGCCATCCGCCGCACTTCCATCAGGACGTCCTTAGTTTCCTTAAAAAAAACTATGCTCGATCCTGGTTATGTCGCTCTAAAATCGAAGATGTAATCAGGCTGACTATTCGTGCTTCCTATAAATCAAGTATCTTGCTTGTAATTTGGGATTAGGACATATTTCCATGCCAGTGCCTTACTGTCATATCAACTTTCTGGTCTGGCTGGGCGAATAACCGCGTACACACACCTGTTTCTTCTGGTACTGTCAAGAACAATGAAAATAGTGCTTTAATTTGAAAGAAGGTGGTCTCTTTTAGCTCGGTTTGCTGAGAAGTATCATGAACTCCACCAGGTAACTCGAAGTAGTCTTTATTCTGACCTACGTTTTAGCTCGAAAAATTCAAAATATCGATTGTATAGCTATCTTGTTAAACAAAATAATTGTTTCCAATGGTAAATTGTGTCCTTAAACGAGACAGCAGCTGGTTTCTGAGACAGAAAAAGCGTGACGTACCGCCCCTGGGCTACATGATATCAACCTTGGTCTTTTCATTTAGTTGTTTTCCATGCTGCGAACGCAAGTGGTTTCCAACTCGTCAGAAAGACGGTTTGTTTTTTGGCCCTGTGCGTTCCTGAACGTTCCGGCCGATGGCGCATCTGCCGTTGAGATCGTTCTAGCACGTTCCCGCCCAATGTGTGCTGGCCGCGGATTAGCCACCGCGTACGCGGATCTCTCGCAAAGAAATCTTGAATGTTCTACCAGCCACTGACTGGGCCGCATGTATGAGCAAAGCAACCACGCGTGCCCGGCGCTATACTATAGGTCGGTCGATGAGTGTATCACACCATCGGCTTGGTCCTCTGTTCAGCGCTTGGTCGAGTCTTAATTTCGATCTTGGTCGTGACAACACGACGCTTACGCCCTCCATAACATATTCCTACTTAGATTGACCCATCTGTGAAAACTCGGTCCCATGTACGGATTTAACTCCACGACAGCAAGCTCTAGCCACATCGATTTGCGGCTACAGCACTGGCTATACTAATGCCTTGCGCTTGCTGTTGCGCATTCAAATCGCGCCGATGCGCCGATTTCTCCAAAGTTGGGTCAATAGGATTTATTCTAAATCTGCCAAAACATCTATGAATGTTCCTAGTCATGAATGGCCGATTTTTCTGTAATGACTCTAATGTCCACATCTATTCCTTAAGCAATACTTCAAGTGAGCACTCCCATCCTTCCACTAAACTGTGACAATGAGCTTCAACTATCTGACCTAACTGCGCAAATTATTGCACCGGCATCTGACAGCTAGATATTTGCTTCCCACTGCCATCCGGCATGATCAGTAACAAGACATGCACTGAACAGTCGATATTGTCGATTAACATGCATGTATATGCAATTGTCTTGTCTTATTGATGTCATTCGTTGAATTTCAGCTTTAACATTTACTGTTCAGGCACATGGGTGTCAAAGAACAAGCTTTTCTATATTTTCGACATGCTGATATATTCTCCTATATACATAACACTGGATTTAAGGCAACGTTCCTCTCGTCCCGTCGTAATATAAATACTTATTGACCAACATTTCTTTTATAATGCATGTATGTATTTGAAAGGTTAGAGGCAGAGCCCTTAATGACCCAATTTTTGGGCAGTGCCTTCGTAGATTCGCACACAAAATAAAGTTTCGGACATTTATAATAGGATCGGGACACACTACTATGGTAAATATAAGGAAGCGGACCTTTTCCCTGTAAGTCAGTACGAAAGATTGCGTATGAGAGTGTTTTACAGAGCTGCGTGTGAGTAGTCGTATTGTTAAAGCCGGTTTCTGTCAAAAATCAAGCGACCACTTTTTCTTTTAAACATGTCAGTTGTGTCGACCGTAACGATCTCGCTTTGTGGCAAGGTCCATGGCAGGATAGTCCGCTGGCTGAACAAAACCTTCTTACGGTCTTTTCACGTGTGCTCACCTTGACTTTGTTAGGAGGACTGCGTAATTGATTTGTATGGGCAAACTCAAAAAAGCTCTCCAGTCTTAATGAGCAACCTTGACAACGGAATATCCGGAATGTCCAAAGACGACTTCAGTTTACTTACCTTAAAGAGGGAAAATGAATAAGTCAAGCGCATGCAGCCTCACCTGGCACGACAAATGCTTTAGACCGTCGACCAGTTTCGTTGATCTGAGTCGCACCTGTTCCAGCAAGTCAATATCTTTTCTTCTCCATGATGAAGCTGCTGGCATTCCATCCTCCAGTTGGGGTTCTACAAATATGACAAAAGGCTTTCGAAAAATCGGAGGATATATTTTAAATGTACGCTTAATCCTGTGCGAGGTACTAGTTGCCTTCTAGACCATCTTTCGACAGTGCTCTGATGGCATTAGATTTGTGGTGATCCATACCCCCAGATGTCTATGTGTTTCAGCAGTTTCTAACGCCGTCCCGTTAATATAGTACTCGTGTTTGGGCAATTCATTTCGACAGGTGTTTAGGTGCACGACCACGCAGTTGTACACGTTAAATTTCAAACGCCATCTGTCCGACCGAACACGCAGCTTGTCGATGTTCCACTGCAAATTCTTTGTGCCATCATCGCACTTGACTTCACCCCATACTTTTATTTCATCCGCGAACATGAGGGTCTCGCAACCCACTTTGCTGATGCGGTCATTAACTTAGATCAGTAAAAATCATGGACCTAAAACAGAACCCTGTGGGACACCACATTCCACCTTTGCCCATTTCGAGGCAGAGCAACCAACGACGACTCTTTGTACTCTGGAGGACAGAAAACTCCTTATCAAATTAAGCATTTTTCCTTGAGGTCGTACATCCCTGGTCTTCTGTAAAATAAGCCTGTGTAGACCACTGTCAAAGGCTTTCCTGAAGTCAAAGGATGTGATGTCCACTGGATAACCCTTATCAGTAGCTCTTGTCCGTTTCCCGTTCGATTAAAGAACACCCGTTAGGCAGGAGCGCCCTGGACGAAAGCCATGTTAAGCTTCATACAAAATTTTTTTAGGCATTGCATCAAATGTCTTTTGATAATGCGTTCCTTTATTTTGCACGCGATACAGGTAAGACTGACGGAACGAGAATTTCCGCAGTCAAGTTGTGGGCCTTGTTTATGGATCGGAGTGATGAGTGCTCACTTCCATTCTTCTGGAAGACCGCTTTCGTCAAATGACTTTTAAAGAACTGTGGACAATGGTTTGCACATCTCATTAGCAAGTTCACGAAGTGCTAATGCGGGAATTCTATCTGGGCCAGGTGATTTGACAAGTTTCAGCCGGAGAAATTTGGCCCTAAAAATGGCCGATGAAAGGAGTGGTTCTGCGATTAAGGAGGGTAGGGAGGGGATAATAGAAGGAAGGGGACTAGGAGGGGAGCTTTGCCGGAAAGAGATAGATGGGAAATATAGAGCAAGGTTCTCGGGCGAAGACGGACTGAAAGAAGTTGGAAAGGAGGGACGCTTTAACCTGGTCATCAGTCTCCATTTTTCCATCTGCAGACTTAAGGGCAGGAATCAGACCCTGAGTCCTTTTAGTACTTTTATGTAGCCACATAGGATTTTCGCACGTTCCACCGAATTGGGTAGCATGGTCTTTTCGAACTTCCTTTGCAGCTTGGAAGCCTCAATTGTAAAATGTTGCGTTTCTGCTTGTATTGGTGTAGGTGTTCTTCAGAGCCAGTTAGTCTGTAACGCCTCCACAGACGATTCCTTTGTCTGAAAAAGGCCTTTAATTCCGCGTATATCCACTTTTGGCGGTTTGTATTTGTCTTTCTTCTGAGAGGTCATTTGGAATTGGATTATAGAGCGTCTAATTGACACTCATTGTCCAATGAAAATAACAAGCCCACATGCGCGACCGCCATGTGTCACGTCAAAGACAAAAAGACCATGAAGATGAAATAGTGGCTGTGGAAGAAGCATTTGTATTTTCATGATCCAGTAACATTCACCGAATAAAAGGATCAGCGCAATAAATGCCGCAAACAAATAAGGGTTGAGAAATTTTGTGCCTAAAAGATAGCCTATGAAGCCTTTTAGTTGTAGGACCACAAAATGTGCAAATACTGTCTGAGTTTTTATTAATCGGTTTTTATGGAGGAATTCACTGAAGAGAAGCAGGAGTTTGAAATGGACCAAGACCGCCAGGAGCTTCAAGCGCGCCAATAAACTGGCGTCATTGAAACTGCTGCCTTTTCCGTCTAAGAAGTAAGACGTGTTCTCTGTCGAATAAAACCAGATTAGTTTCCTGAAAACGACGGAGGTTCTGGGCTAATACATAAGGAGTTAAAACCGGAGCTGTCAAAGCCTCTTTCGACTCCCTTTCAGCTGTCAATGCGATCAGGAGGGCTACCATCGCAGTGGAAGACAGCTCACCTCGTTTCCTTACATAAAGGAAGTAGCAGGATGGCAGCCAGCAGCTTCACGCCTATTGGCGTAACTTGCATTTCATGAAACACGATGTAAGCTCTAGTAAAGAGCGCTATACAGCAGTTTTTCGAAGAAAATAGCATATTGCAGGATTTTCAACATGGCTTCCGGAAAGGACGTTCCTGCCTCTCAAATCCGCTAGCTTGTCTGGAGATCTGGACCACGGCTTAAGGAGAGGGATTGAGGTCGGTGTCGGGTACATCGATTTCGGCAAAACTTTCGACACTGTCCCGCACCAACGTCTTCTTCACAAAGTGAGCGCCATCGGTATCCGCGGAGATCTTCTGAACTGGATAAGGGCGTTTCTGTTTGGTGAAAAACAACGTGTCTGTATCGGAGATGATATGTCAGACTGGGTGAATGTGACTGGTGGTGTTCCGTAGGGCTCAGTTCTGGTATCATTGCTCTTCATCCTTTACGTTAATGATAGCCTTCAGGAACTCGACTGCGGCAAAATAATGTTTACTGGCAATGTTCAGTTCTGGCTAGTCATTAAGGATCCGAATGACCAGAGAATCCTTCAGAGTAATGAGCATCGACTGCAAGCGTGGTCCTAGATTTCAACCTTTTTTAAACCCAGATCAGGCAAATCCATCATATTCCACTGATTGTCGACATGGTGATCCTAAGTCCGCTAACCTGATTTATTGCCCGCCTAAGATCAAAATTAAAGGGTAGCTAGCTGATTATGCAAAATATGTCTATAATTAAATATCCGGTCCTTAATTATTATATATATTAAATTCAAAGACCGAACCATTCCGCAATGCAGCTTGTCTGAAACCTACAAAGTCAACGAGATATTAGTTAGTATTAGCTTGATGCACTTACATTGCCCAAAACACTGTCTGCAGTGAAAACGTTGACTCGGATTATGTGCTTATCTTTTTTATGTGATTGGGTAAAGACGGCATAAATTTTGGATGACGAACAGTAGCTGCTGAAGTATTGGTATGTGCACAGTCATAATCACATGCATGTCCCTACCGGTTGCTGTAAGGCCGTGCATTTTTTACGAAGGTAAACACGCATTTTAAGAAAGAGTGCAATTTGGCTGGATAGTTTGAATATGCTCTATGCTGGAGAAAAATGTAGGATCAGCTGAAGGCGAGGATTACTATTATGATACCACCAGAAACTAAAACCTAATTTAAGATCTTGTCAACATCATTTTTGGTAATGGGCGTTTGCTAACTTTCTGCTAGTTTATTTACAACATGGAACATTTTTTAATATTGACCAGCAATAAAGGTTGGTTGCATAAATACTTTCAAAATTCAGCATTTCGAGCATCCGCATGTTATTACACTGTGAGATTGATGAATGCTGAATGACTTTGGGAAGTCAAATATTAACATTGGGAGTATTGAAAAACTAGGAGATAGTCATTTAAATAAAATTTTGTACACAATTTCATCTAAAACAATACAATTAGTCAGACAAGCAGTGTCACTATTTGCGTTAAACAGATAAGGCAAATGGACGTTGTTCTAAGAAAGAAAGAGTTGCAAATGCATGACTAGCAGATTTTTGTCAACTAAAGACAATAGAAATGTGTTTGCCCTAAAACCTTAATGCCTTATGCCTTAAACAGTGAATGAGTAACGCTCGAATGACAATGGCAGGCTAAAATTCAACATCTTAAGTTTGCAAAATTTTGTTATAGATGTTTTGCTGCACATCACTTATGACATATAGCTGGCGTTGATCTTAAGATCAGCAGTTGAGTCTTAACAGTCTTGGGCAGTCAATTACAGAGACGATGAGGAAAAAGAGAATGAAGTCAGCACTAGAGAATCAATAGTCAATCGCACTTCGCATTTATGTCGTTTGGATATACAACGAGACTTTCAGAGCAGTTGACTGTGAGATTGCCATGTAGTTTATTCCTAAGAGTGAGTATGACAAAGGACTTAAAGTAATGAGAGTCAGACTTATCAACTCCTTCAAATATTATCTTACTGCAACAAGCGAGTAGTCTTTACAGGGCTCCACTATACATGCTCGCCATTAAGTTGTTTGTGGTGTTTGACATGATCTGCGCTAGCGGATAGCCATGGAAACCTTGGTGCTGCTGTTCACCAGGATGAATTTGGTCAAGTTAATTTGAACAATTTGTTTGCTTCAAAATAAACCTATTCGCGCTGTATTCCATCCTTTTGTGAAATAAGATTATGTACATAAGCTATGTCCTCCCTTCTTGCTTTTGTTTGCATTAGAGTGGAATAGCTTCCAAAGCTTTCAGTTCAAATTTCATTTATCCTTTTAGTAATCGCATATTGTCCATGTTTCGGACCTGAAATTCATTTGGATTTTTCAGTGGAACATTTTTTGTCCCGAATTGCTCATCATATCTTTATCAAAGGATACCACGCCCGTGTTCATCCAGGCAACGTTAAACAAAGATGCAACCGTCGTCTACTGTGATTTTTTAAGGGACGTCGGGCCGGTGAAATATATGCAGTACACACGCAATTTGCTGTACCGCTCATTTCGCGATGCCTTTCTGTCAACGGTAAGAAGAAAAGTGCCGGAGCGGCATACAAATGATATATTGTGTCTAAGGTTTAAAAAATGTAGTTAAATCATACAGATTGCCGAGAAAATGATCATTTAGTACAGATAATCTTCGCCTATTTCTTTTTTAGGGCGCGATATGTAATTTCGAGTATCGTCAACAGGCAGGCTGTAGGGCGACTCAATTTACAGTAGAAGATGTCAGGTCCGAGGCTATGGTCGACTAAACGTACTGAGGAAGTGATCATCCGACGCCAAGTATGATTTGCATATTAACCGTGGGGGTTGTTGGTACTGCTCTTCGCAAACTGGGAAACAAAAGCAACTTCGCAGCACAGGCATTAAAGATGCGTTTTAGAGAAAACATAACAATTGTAGAGCACAGTTTTCGACAAGACTTCCTCAATGCGGGACCTTTTTGTAGTTATATTTAGTGGTGCGACATTGAAAAAGAGTCTCATCTTTTCATGTATTTCTCTACAACTTTAAGAAACAGTCTCGTTTAGTACGTTAAGCATGATTCATATATTCTCTCTTCTATGCTGATTACGCGGTTTTAGTGGCAATTATCAGTAGACTCGTTGATTACGATATATTCGTCAAATTATCAGAAACAGGGTTCTCAGATTTGCACTACATCAAATACATTTCGATTGGAGGCTATGCGATTTGCTGTAAATCTACATTTATTTCTCTTGGAACGTCAGAGGATATTTTGGGAAAATTAATAGCAAAATGATAACTTGGGCTTAACTTCATGATCTTCGTGTTAAAACTCCGATCCCAAGGTTTTTACCGGACAAACTACCTTTGGAATTTTATAACCTTTTCATCTGAGACAAGAAAACCCCCTTGAAATGGCGACATGAGAATTGCTGACCTTGACGGATTCAGTAAGGGCGTTGTAAATATGTGGGTAGGACACGAATCGTATTATTCTGCTGAAAAATTAAACTGCTTTTTCGACCACTGACTATCCGCCGCAGTTAAGTTGGCTGCGGCTGTAAAAAGACAGCGCTGATGTATGTTGCTAGCTAATTCAGAATGCTACTGGTATTTTGCTTACAACAGGCAAAGTAACCGTAACAACGTTATTTGTCATATCATTCTTAGACAAAATCTTAACTAAACACTATCGTCTTCAACGGTTTCCCAGTTTGTCGAGCATATTCGACTGAAATGCACTAAAAAGTGAGCTGTTAAATATTTGCATTTCACCGTCAAATAGCATGACTTCCCACAAGGCATCCTGTGTCAGCGCCGGTGCCGTCTACTGTCATGCATAGGCATACAATCGTCCTATCCTGTCGACTACAATCATATTGTTGGCTTTGCATCACGAATGTAAAACAATGCTAAAACATTGCCTGCTCTCAGCAACAAGGAATTTCGAATAGGGTTTTTCTCACGTTGTCATTATATAAAATACTGTCAAACGAAAAGGAGGCGTTCACCGGGAGAGTTGTATTTGAGGTCTGACGTTTCAAGTAGTCGTTTCTTCTACCCATCTTCAGAGACTGAGAAGTCATGCACACAGCTTTCCATTTATGGCGCAATTTTTGATGCCTGGCCCGCCAATGCCGCCTGTGTGGTTGCATCTGACCCGCATATCACCGTGACCTGAATCCGGCCCATTTGCGTCGGCCGCGGCGAAAATTGACGGCCCCGATTGTCCCGCAGCGTGACTGTCCCCCGTCAAGAATGTCGTAAAACCCGATATGGGGGAGGCAAATAGGTGTGGCGGTTGACAGAACAGTCAGTAGACATCCAGGCTTCTTGCAGCTACCTTGCAGTATGATCATCACCTCGGCCCACAATTCCAACGGCCTCAAAGTTGAAGCCGTGTCCCATTTGGGCGGCATGGATTGCTACCTCCGACTTTGGGTCCAATCTTCGCACGTCCAACTTCTGCTCGTGCATGCGCGTTTGCAGCCGTTGGCCGGTCTCATCAACGTAGTTGCACATTTCGCAGCTGAACTGAAGTCGGTAGACAACAGCCGACATCTCATGTTTAGGGATCGGGTCTTTTAGCCGCATCACTTGTCGGCAGATTGTTGAGTCGGGCCTGTGGGCAAGGCCTTTTCCGAGCGGGGCGAGGGATCTGGCTACGGCTTTGAAGAGGCCTTTCACGTATGCAATGCTCTGCCGCGATTTTGGCCGAATAGGTTCTTCATTCCGCTTCCTTGGTTGCTTTCGGCTCCGTCCAACGAATGTTCGCGGATAGCTGTTTGCTCTGAAGAGTTCTTGGAGGAGCTTCATCTCGTCCAGTTTGGCGACTGGAGTGCTGCAATGAGTTTCCACCCGTCGGTATAGCTTGCGTGCACAGTTTCATTTGTGTTGCAGTGGGTGGTTGCTGTTGTATCTGAGCATTTGCAGCGTGTTCGTCAGTTTTCTGTAGACTGACGTCGCCAGTATACCGTCTGGTTGACGGCAGACGAGAACATCCAAAAATGAAAGTTTGCTTTCCACTTCTTCTTCCATCGTGAACTGTAGGTCGGGAATGATTGAGTTCAGCAGTTCTTCATAGTAGTTAATTTTATCCTGATCGATGATTACGAAGGTATCATCAACGTAGCGAGCCCAAAACTTGGGCTTCTATTCCCCGAACAGGGAATCACATATGAGCAAATTAAGGGCATTTCTATGGGTTCATCAATCTCCGGACCCATTGCCGAGGCCGTTCTACAAAAACTCGAGAGACGACTGTTTGGGAATACAAGCCAAAGATTTGGGCGCGCTACTTTGGTGATACCTTCGTAATCATCGATCAGGATAAAATTAACTACTATGAAGAATTGTTGGCGCATTTAAAAAATAGTTGATTGAAATTTCACTTTCTATGTTTGGTTTATCCCAGTAATCAGGATGTCACATAAGTTTCTGAATTTGCCTTAAATTTCTGCTATTCACGCGAAAATACCGATGACCTCTTTGCGGTCAGTGATATAAATACGACCAAATCCCTTGTCGGTTTTCCTAGAGCAGTGACCGCCCGGAACGGTTTAGGCTTCCTTTGCAAAACATGCTACTCGTTTCGTACCAATGCCATCCTTTTGACAGCAATAGCACATACTTCATAACTTTGTTTTAGTTTTTTAGGTAATAAACAAGGAATTATGGATCATTTTTGGGGAAAAATGGCTTCCAAGCAGAGACCCGAATGGTTCGAGCAAATTATTCACACAGCCTTAGTCTTCATTATGGGTGTTTGATGTTCGCTAATTTCTTGATTTCTGTTCGACGTTAAAAAATATCGGGATGTGAGTAGTACTCCGTTTGAAATTACATGTCTTGAAGAGACAAATGACCATCGTAAAGAATGATACAGGATCGCCGCAAAAATAGATGTATTCACTTGACGCTACGCATTCCTGCTCGAATCCATCATCAGAGGCAATAACAGATTCGGGTATTTCATGCAAAAGGAGTTGCAGAATTTATAGAATGCAGTCGCCATGCTACCGCATCGCAACTAGCTACTTCAAAGTAGCCCTCCATACATATATGCATTGCCTATTCACCTGTTTAGACAAAAATAATTTTGCTAAATGACAAGTAGGCAATAATAATAAATGTCATCGCAGAATGTTTCAGTATGACTTAAAAAAAGTCATTGATCTAACATATGCTCGTTATCGCTTTGTTAGTCGCAGGCAACGTAGAAATTATAAAGCTCAGCGTTGGAGAACCCGATCAACAAAGGACAACTAATGATGGTCGAACAACCCTTCCAATCCGCTATCGGAATGAAGCGTCATCTTGATATGGTTAGTCGTCCTGGTGATGCCAGAAGCAAGTCTCTTTCCAACCGAAATATATGCGCAAGGGTAGGCTATTACAGGACCGTTGTGCACGACTGGCCAACACAAGTTTAAAATCATACTGGTAGAATCAAATAATAGCTTTTTATTGCTCATCCTCAGCACCTACAGTGATCCTTATCTCCTTTTACAGCTATCACTCGTAGGTGAGACATACTTTCAAAACGATGCAGAGGGTGCCTGATCATTTTATAGATGTGAAAGTGATGCGATGCTTTCTATCACGTACAGTGAGTGACCTATTTCGTGAAATGTAAGCCAAAATCCTGAAATGCACTTTCAATTTGGAAGGAATGCTTAGGCGAGGCCGCATCACATGCCGACGGATTGCTGAGTTGGGTGGAAACTCATTGCAGCACGCTAGCCGCCAAAATGCACGAGATGAAACACCTCAAAGAAACCCCGTTAGGGCTAACGGCTATCCGCGAGTATTCGTTGAATGGAGACAAAGGCGACCAAGTAAACGGAATGAAGAACGTGGTCAGTCAAAACCGTGGCGGATCTTTCCGTACATAAAAGCTGTCTCCGAAGCCGAGGCTAGATCCCTCGCGACGCTCCGAATAGGCGTTGCCAATAAGCCCGACTCAACAATCCGCCGACAAGTGATACAACCCAAAAACCCGATCGCTAAGCAGGAGATGTCGGCCGTTGTAATGCTTTAAATGTATTCTGCCATACTTTTACTTCCTGCCTATGTGCAGATTCAGGACTTTTGACTGGCATTTCGTTTCTGCTGCTTGATTTTAGAAAGAAACACATTTTTCGGAACGTTCTGTTAGATAATCAAAAGGATGCGCAATCGCACCGCGCATGATACGCCTTTGCATTTTGGAAATAAATGTACTTTTTAAATTCTTTAGCGTGAACCTAAGATCCACATATTTAATATGATCTTAAATTTCAGTGCTTGGAATTTTTGAAAACACAAGTGGACGTCAACAATTAGACGACGGTTGCGGTTGTGACATTTCTACTGAGATGTTTTATACCTATTTCATGTTAAATCTAGTTACCAATGCATTTTTCTTTCTATATTTCTAGAATAAAGGCTTTGCCCAAACCATACGGTGAAAATAATTTACTGGAAGTTGTTATATACTTAATTGGAAAAGCAGGTATTATGGCAGCCTAGCAAAAGTAGGGTTTTAAATTTGTGACCGAAATGAAGGCGCACATAAAGGAAAGGTCTATTGTCCAGGGGTGCAACATTGTAAAATTTGTTAGGGACAGAACCTCGTACAATGCGTCTACATTTTAACATTTCCGACAACATCCGCCGTATTACCTATCAGGCATGTGTACGCAAAATTTTATGTTCATGATTTGGCTTAAAGCCAACGACCAACACCTGTTAACCGATTTCATGCTTAAGAAGAAAGCAAATCGAAATTTTTTTTCTTAACATAGAGCCCATATTTTGCAGGAAGTGTACTTATGTTGAAAATCATTGCTGACTTCGGAATACACGATCAGTCATGTATATTCGTTAGCAACTGTGGATATATCATTCGGACGTAGAAAACTCGAGAACATCGACATCATTTTATTATATAAGGTTGACGTTTCCATAGGATGCACCAGTGAACAATTTTCAGGATTGTTATGCTGCTTTTTCGGACTGATTAATGTAAGCTTTGATCTCACTATCCTGGTAGTGTTGTCAGAACACAATCAGGAAACACCAAGGATAGATTAGGTTACAGGGGTTAGCAAGGTTAACTAGACTGTTTGCGCCTGCTATACACGCTGCATCTGCGTAGGCCGCATCAGGTTTTGAGGGAGACACGAAAAGGTACAGCTCAGATGCCAAATACGCTGCAATACTCTAGGTATCTGAAATCTTAGCCAAGAACATTGTCGGTTCCTGGCCTTCATTTTAAAACGATGTCGGTCTCCGACCCTACCTAATATGTTCATAGGGGCGGTATTAGATACTCCCCATCCTATGGCAAGACGGAACGCTTTTTGATGAGAGATAAAATAGGGAAAGTGGCGCAAACATGTGTTACTGGGGTTGTAAGTTGTATGTAAGGGATTATACTTTTTGTCCCAAGCTGTCATGGTGTTCTCGCTTTATGCAACAGCTTAGCCAAAAACACGCGTAATGCAGGCCTTCCGTCAAAAGTCATCAAACGCCTTTCAACATTGTCTGACTGACCACTGATACACTGATACATACTTCATCCCAGTCCCTCTAGAGCATATCAAGTTATTGCGAGTTGGGCTTACAGTAATTGACCGATCTAAAGAAGCCTTAAATCAAATTGTGCGACACGTTTTCGCCTAGGAATAATTAATTAAGCGCCGTTTGGATACTGATTATCCTGCAGCATAATCCTATATAATGTCGGATTTTGCGGAATGGCACTATTTAATTACATTGCTTTTTCAGTCTCCTGTAAAAGCCTGTCCTTTAAAAATTACTATTTAAATAGCATGCATTTTTCCGGCTGATTTTCAATGACCTTGCAATTTCATGCTTTATTTTAGATGTTTGCTAATGGGTCACGTCATGTTTATATTTTCTACTCTAAAAAAGGTGTAAAAATAGGTTATAAAAATATTTATAATTGCCGAATAATTTGGAACCTGATCAATCATGGCATTAGTGCCAAGTAATTTGAGTCTACAATGTACATGCAATTTGCATAAAGAAAATCACATATTCGTCTATGACCCCAAGAAGACACCACGAAGATATCATACAATTTTGCAATGGATGCGGTAATGTTGAACACTTCATGAGAAGCAGTGTCAAACGCAGAGGTACGGTGCTATGTGAATGGGCATTACGCGGTCTTAAGGAGCTTGTAATTTGGTTTTCAAATACTTATTATATTTTTTTCTTTGAGGTCAAAATATAAGGATGGCGTAATCTCCTAACATACAACAATTATTTCGGAATTTATCATTGCCAAAAGGAGATATATGCCGTTTCAAAAGACGCTTTCCAGGTAGAGCAGACTACTTTGGAGACTTAACTGGACATGGAAAGAGGTTCCTCCCGTCCAAGTAATGAAGACAGATCTACGCATTATTCCGGTAAGGACAAAATACTCCCCTGCCCTAACACCAACAATAACCATTATATAAAATTAAACCGTTGGCCTACTCTGGACTACAACCCTAAACCCTAACTCTGAGGCTAACACTGGAACCTATCGTACCCATACGCTCTATCCTGACTTATCTTACCATTCTCTTTCAATCTAGCATTAAAACAAATCCTCACACTAATCCTTAATTTAAATTTACCTTTTATTTCCCTGGAGGTTGGCTCGAAATCTTTCGTACTGCAGGCGGTGCCTTTTATCATCCGCTGGTTATAAGCCATATATATCGGCCTTGCCGCTTTCCGTATTATGTATTGCTAACGCCGACACAAATTGCTACCTCCTGCCAATGCGTTCGTCACCTAGGTAACATTTTCAGTGGAACGACAATCGGTTGCATTCCGCCCGTGCGACATGAATGATTTGAACACTATTTGTAATCTAACCACCCCCCGTAGAGCGTGTCAATAAAGCGCCGCACATCTGTTCTTTGCAAAACCACATGTCTAAGTTCCTATTCGAACGACTGGTTCCTATGTCGAGAATTAACGGTCGGAGATCGGCTGTGACAAATCTGTGTGTTGTTATGTCATATCCATACAATAAGATTATATATTTGTGACGCGACTCACTCACAGTTCTAAAGTGGCTTGCAGTTTAAGCGAATTTCTGTGTATAGTGATTAGTGAACCTGCAAATAACTGATTGTGTTCGACGTTCTTAAGAAGTAAGTTTTCAAATTTGCAATTTTTTATGTAAAAGCTATGTGTGCCAAGTTCGCGAACTGCTTGTTTCATTGCTCTATATCCGGGAATACATATATAACGTAACAGCCTCTGCTATCCTATGGAGCGTCTGGAAGCCATTTCTGGTCTCAAATGTTGCCGCTGGAAACAATGTTGTGGAACAAGGTCATAATTGTTTCTATTAAATTTGCCTAAACTAACGATAAAAGCTCGACTTCTTACTGCCAGCATGCAGAACGACGAAATTGACTTTGTCCCAAATGGACATATCCACTGGTAATCCTTTTAAGCACGTAGTCCATAAGATTTAGCAGGATTGCAGTGATAAGCCACCTGTTACTTAAAACTTTAGCTAAAAAGCTAAAACTGCCTCCTTCGGTATTCAGAGCTTTTGTTTAATGAGGTCATGTAGACTTTTAGTATTTTTAAATCTGTTGCCGTTCAGTTTAGAATAGGAAAACACAGCCAGCTTGCTTTCATAATGTGAGTCTACTTTAATAAGCACATGTAACGAAGGATTGCTTACGAAGACGACGTTAAACCAGCATCCTTTACAGACATTTAATCCTGATTTCTGGAAGTGGGTATGTAATTGATTTTATGACGTCCCAAATGGTAAGCTATTGGATGGATCCAAATGCTCAATCGATTTTGGTGGCCTATACTTTTCCTGATTTAAAAAAATACCCCGAGATTTACCGTCATCCATGAGTATACATGGTTATTTAAATAAGACGCGTCAGATACAAAACAATTAATGGCGTTGTTGGAGCAGATCAGAACCAAGGATGGATTGACCCGTGGCATGTCAGTCATATTTTAATGACTAACCATATGGCTCATTTGGATACCGCCAGACTCGATAGTTTGATGGAGACAGTTGATATTTGCGACCGTATAGTGCGTACGTAGGGGGCTTCGGAAAAGTCAACGCATGCGAGCAAACTTAAACATGAGACATGCGGTTTGTCTGTTATGTATCAGCTCGAGGACACACCCCAAATCTCCTAAGCACTACACTTCAAAAAATATTGCTTGATCGCGTTAAAAATCCCCAACTATTATCGGTCTTATAAGCATGGTCAATGTGGTTCTAGGCGTTTAAGCTATTTACAGAAAGGGAAAGTTAAAATTGCTAAATTCAAAAAAATATCTTATGCTACAGAGGGAAATGAAAATAATGTACGGTCCGCGTACTTAAACGTGAAAACAGCTATCCATGATAGGCTTATTCAAATGTGTGGACTTCGTGTTTATTAGTCAGTGGCAATATAATTATCGACAATATCTGGTCCTTTTTTTCTGATTCTTAACAACATGAATTGAGAAAGGATGGAGAAAATAGGTGAAGTTAATTTTTATCCGCTAACAGCAAAATGAACATGAGCAAAATTTTTTTATTTCTTCCTGACTCCCATTACCATGAATAAAGTAAAACTGGGAAACGTACAATTATATTCCCGTGATAAAACACGGGAAGAAACGTAAAAATGTCTAACATTCGGAATACTGGACAGGCGTGGACTGTTATATAAGGCAGTAAAACGGCCAGCGTCCAGGAAGACTTGATATAAAATTGGCTCTGCTTTGGATATGTATTCACTTAACCGTTGATTTGACAACGGTCCTGAAAATTCAGAGGCATGTCGCATTTGACGTAGGACGACACCGTTAACGTTTAGAGTGGACAGACGAATCATATTAGGCAAGCCTTGTCCACCTTCAAAGAACGTGTAATCCACCACGGCATTTGATGTGATATTGTGCGCTGTATAATCCATGCTGCCACATCCCTCGTATACGCGGGAACCCAGCTTACATAACGAGTCCTAAGAAAGCACACTAGGACGTTAAAATTAAACCATGCGCAAATTCTCGGCACATTATAATAAATCTAGTATGATACGTAAAGGCGTCACGTAATACGTTACACGTAAATGTGGTATTCATATTTAAATAATACCTTGGGCGAAAAAGAAATTTCAACGGAGGGAAACAATAAACTGCACGTATACTGCACAAAACTTGCCGTTCGAACTCTCCTTAAAAACTCGCACTCGATGACAGTCGCCTCTCCATCGAATATCATCGTCACACCCACGGTGAGATCCAAATGATGCGCTTGGATGGACATATACGTAGGCATTTTGGACAGCAAGAACTCAACTGCATAATGTAAATTTAGTTGATGGCCCCTGAGGGGACAAAACGCATTTCCTGTAAGGAAAGATACAGTATAATTCAGGTGGTCTGACAGGCTTGTTGAGAATCAATATGATTCTCAAAATTTGCTATTTAATGAAACCAGATTAGTAGGACTATGGCAAAATATACACAAGTTTCAGTAATGAGATTTGGTCAGATTGCATCTGACACTATACTGACACGGGATGCGCACTGAAACAGCCATTCCAACTTGAGCGTCAGATATAAACATATCCAGTAATCGACCTACACCATCATGGGTATTTGTATTGTTCTAAAATACAGCACATATTTCACACTCTGTCTACATATTCCCACTAACAAGAACGTTTCTGTGGAACTAGCATCAAAATACAGCTGAAGGCTGGATGTAGGTTAAACTTGTATTAAAAAGTAGAATTTAAGGCTCAACGCGTTATCTGTCTAAAAGCATAATACAAGTGTACTATACCATTAAATATGGTCGTACGAGTCGGCGCTTACCCAAGAGAATACGGGAACATATCCCGGCTTGGCTGAGAAAAGGCGAAACTAGGATCATAAGCAGCGCCATTCTCGCGCATGTTGTCAATTCCGGACATTGTGTAGACCCCAACGAAGCGTTTCGTCTGATCTATAAGGTCCCATTGAGCTAACCTAAACCACTGGGACAGCGCCTGTTAGCAACAGCACAGGTGGCCGCCGTCAGTTTGCGAAAGCCAATTTTTGCGCCCAGAAGAACCACGTTCAGGCACCGCGCCTACAGTGGTCGAAGGTCGACTGACTCGACAACTCTCCCGCTCCCTTCCGCTCTCACCCCGCCCCTGACACTGACTGCTATTAAGCCCCCCACCCCCTCCCTCACATTCCCACACTCAGCCTGTGTTTTAAGGCGAACTTTGATCAATGAATCTTATCACTGACGTGTTTACCTTCCACCCCCTTCCCATTTAATTGTACTCGTCCTACGAGCATTTTTCGAAGGCTACGTATGGTCGCCACCTCGTCTTCTGATTACTGTTATGGGAATTTTCGCAACTTATCAAATATGCATCAATAGGCACTTTAACGGTCGGTTGTCCGATTGTCGTCCGTATGGTTTTTACTAATGAAGTGTTTTCTAGAAATATGTTGAATGCAAAGTATGCATGTTGAGTCTCATTAACGCCAGCCATGCTCCGTCGAGCAGATCACAATGTAGAATTCAGAGAAGGATTTAAGCGAATTTTCGCTATTTGATTTGCATCATTAAAACTTCACCTGAGGGACATTTTTCGAGGATGCAGGAAGAAGAAATGCAACATTCTTATAAGTCATGTTTAGATAAAAAATAACCCACTTACGTCTAAACCAACTGCACCCGTACAAAGCGACAATTAGGTGAATTAGCGTGCTGATCAACATGCACATTCTCGCAAATGAACAGGAGCAGTCGTTGTGTTCACTTTTATGCGTTACATATCCAATCACCTAAAGGGGGTAAGACGCAGATATCACCATTGTTTGTGATTGTAAAAACATCTTTAAAACGTTGCGTAGCTGTAAACCTTTAACTTAGTCTCAAATTATTTCACTGATCTCAGATATGCTATTCCTCGGAAAGTGGCAGGTATTCTATTTCATGTTGCTAAGGTACTTCTGCACACTATAATATATGTGTTACTGACAGTGTGGCCAGCTAAACCTCGAACGCATTTAAAGGTAAATTTGTTTACACAACATAGATGAACGAGACTGCATTATTATGACACATAGCCCTTTCTCAAAAGCCAAGACATGCACGTTGCTGCTGTGCGACTTTCGTAGTTCGGATTTTGCACACAAAATTGAAGTCGCCCGACACAAAGGGAGAAAACCTCTATTTTGTGCTAAATGCTGCCGTCTTAAAACACAGAATTCAAAATTCAGACAATAATATCTCTTATGGAGTTGGAGAATTGGAAACCTGGTCTGGGAACATTTGGAACCAATCCTATGATATAGTGCCCACTTCCACGCACGGTAGGGGTAGAGTTCAAACTTACTGACTGTACAAGAAGGCTTCACACTGGGCTCCCATAAGTGACTGTGGCCTCGAACAACTCCGACTAGTCGCCAGATGTCCTCAAGTGGTTTATGCTTCCCAGATAGGCGATAAAGACAAGGTGGCCGCTAGTCAGGGCCTAGATTTTTGAAGCTGTAAATTTGACCATGATGACAGTTAATAGCCATGACCTGCAGCCAACGTCGGTATGTGATACATTTTGTTATTTTCCGAACCTGCAATGTTTACCCTTAGTTAGACATCGCGCTATCCTAATGAGACAGAATGCTGCGTCAGACACGGATATTCACGTTTAACGACCAGTTGTAAATGCAAGCGAAAACCTGTCTGATCCGCTTGAACAGTGACCCAATAAGCGGACTGTTACGTAGGTGCACCACACGCCCCACACTACATACTTCAAGGACGTAATCATGTCTTTGATTGTGGCTTTGGAATGCCGTCTTTGGCTTAAGAGTAACAGCGGCAGGTCATAGACTGCTTACCATTAGTTAGACTGCCCTACATCCTTGTGAGACAGAATACTGTACCAGTCCCCGATATTCATATTAAAAAAAATAGTTTCAAATAAAAACATAAACCCGACCTGGATTCACCCTTAAATTGATCCATATACGCGAAATGTTATTTTAGCTGAAACACGTTCCCCGCTATTTACATCAACATATGCCAGTACAGATTAGAATATGCCAATTGTGTTCTTACTTAACAGGATGTGGACCGGCGGACTTGGCCGTAAATTTATACCTATCAGCAAACTGGCGTAGACGGTTATGAGAGATATAGGAGTCCTAAGCCGACCACTGGTAAAGGCAAGCTGACTTTCAAGATTAAATCTAATTTAAGCCTTATTAGGTAATTTTTGAAATGTTTGACCTCTGTCTGTTAGCGTCCTCGAAAGTAATTTTAGCGGCGCGCGCTAGAAACAATCGAAACTGATAAAAGCGATCCTAAGCCGATCCTCTGGGGGATCTATCGGTTGTGCTATTTAAACAATGTGCTGTATGTGTCTGGTTCGAACAAAGACTCGTTTTGTTTTGTCATTCGCATTGAATATAGAAATAAATTAGTCGTAAATGTGCCTTAAAGATTTATTGGCAAGTTTTGACCCAGCAGCCGAACTTGACTGACAGGATCTACTTTCCCGAAGCAATTTTAGTATGTGTGATTTCGCTGACTTTCCACATATTACGTGTTTGCACATTCCTTACTTATTTAATCGGACGATGATATGTGCCTCGCTGGAAGTGTTCCTACGCGCCGTCCCCGATTTCATCGGGTTCCAGTTCACGCGCCCTTCCCCGCACGTACCTGGAGACCCGCTTGCGCCCCCTTTATTATCTTAATCCTCCGAGTGTCTTAGTAGGCATGCTAATGGCAGTCTTTGGACCGATTGGAACACCGTCGGATCTACTATGGTGGCCTTGTACTAAACTACCACACGGTTCCCTGGGGGGCGTTCGACTTGCGCCTGCACTCCCCCTATCCTCTTGATCCGGGGGCGGTGGTTGTGTAACGGGAGATTGTGTACATGCCACCTTCGGTTACAACACAAATCAGTTCACACGCGCTTCCCTCTGCGGGTTTCGAACTCTGTTTGAACTTGCTTTCTCTTCCTAAACCAGCGACTAAGTTAGATTAGTATCTAACCTAAAACTCAGAAGGCAATTTGGCGAGCATAAGTCTGCTTTCGATAAATTCTCTTCAGGCCTGTACATTTATATAGCAAATGAAGTTTTGCATTAAAAGATACAGGCAAGTAGATACTGAGGATGTAGCTCGGGTTTGGAGAGGAGAAGCGAGGGTAGGGGGGGGGATTGAAACACCACAACTCCAGTCAGCGCCAGGTGGAAGGTGGGTCCTGCCGAAGGAAATTACATGCAGGTGGCTGGCTTGGTGGCTTTGAACCATGGCAGCTGTGGGACCTGTATGAAATTCTTCTTGTGCGCATAGGACCGGTCGGCTTAGCGTAATTTCAGTTGCCTTTGCCGTAGCCAACAAACGCTGCCCAAGCAGTTTTGAATAGCTTGATAGGACCTTGAAAATAACTCTGAAGGCCTCTGTGGCTTATACACGGTGGTCTAATACTGTTTAAGGAAGCCAACTATATGATAAAATAGCGTAGGGCTGCAGGATCAAAACTCGTTGATTTCTCTCGAGTCTCCTTCTATATTCAAGGGCGCTTTGTGATGACCTGTTTGTAAAACTGCCTATGTCTTGATAGTACGGAAAGACGCAATTAATAAAAAGTCTTTTCGGACAGTAGCCATCTAGTTCATCTTACAGTATTGTGAGATACCTGCACCATGTGTCAGGCAGACAAACCCACTTGTAATGCAATACAACCATACTTTGCGTGCGCTTTAAGACAAAAACTGAAGTTTTATATGTTATCTGCAAATTTGGCCTTGGCATGGGCTTAAATGCCTCTCTATAAATCAAATGAATAATCGTGCTTACTTTGTCAGCAAACATCTTATGACAAGAAACAGAACTACACTGACTATACTTAGGAAATCCTGTTTATTGCTTTTACTTTAAAAGGTGCAAAGGTCATTTGTGTAAACTGCAAAACGAATTCGAATTACAAGGTTTGCGCACGAATGTGATTGTAGGATTTTCCTTTGTATCTTAAGGCATGTAGCGACGACTACTTTGGTAAAGGTGTTGGCGAGAGCACCGCTATGATCGTATCTGCATATCTTTAAACGCTGCAAAGGAATCCGAATTGATATATTGCTGTGGTGACTTAAAAACCGATTAACCGATATATCTGAAGACTCACCAGGTGAAGGGCCACATGTGTGTTTGGAAGTGGGGGGATGCGATTTCGCTTCGAGGGTTATTTTAGTTCGTTTAATGATTTGACCTGTATATACATACCATATACGCAAGTTCGAAAACCAGAAAACTGGATAAATATTTCTAGCACAAATAATTTTCAAAGACAGCGTTGACAGAAAATTATGCCACCGTGTTTGGAGAAACGGGGAGAATTTCAACGATCTTTAAAATCATAAGATGACATTTTACTGCCTAACATAATCTTATAAATCGATCGTGTTGATCGACTGGCACTCACGCGCTCTGACGAAACTATTAATTTCGCGGATTCATGAGTGGTATAAAGGGTGTCTTTTGGCTCGCCAGCGCGTTTGTAGCACTCTCACTCTTCGTTTTTTGCGACAGTGCCGTGAAATCAATCTCTTCAGTGCTCACGGTCAGACGATTTTTAATCAGCGGGACAATGTTGAAAAATTCGGTCGCAGTCGTAATCGTTAAAAATTATGGTAGAAATGTTGGCAAAGTACGAATATTTGTCTGGAACAGGCGACCGATGCATTTACGGACATATAAAGTTAATGCAGTTTTCACGTAATAATTTGTCACAATATCCGTAGTGGAATGATAAACGCCGCACAACTGAGTGGTTCGTAATGCAACAGGAATGTAAAACGAAATCTATTCTCAAATATGCAATGTTTCCAGATTCGTTATTGAAGAGTTCTGGCGGTGGATCCATTGATTCTTTTCTATGATCGCCGCGTATAAGCAATCTCAAAATGGCAAAGTGAGTCATCATTTGATATGAGACAGGGCGTTTGATTGTTTATAATAAACGTTAATCGTTTCACAGGGATATTTCGAAAGTGGAAAATACCTTAATAAGTAGTACAAGCACCACATGGAATAAAATTACGTTGACACAATCTATAATTCCGGTATATAATATGTCCGAAATCGTTTAAGGCATTTATACACTGCATGTTTTTGGGATGGGCTGCATTTAGTAATTTGCTTCAGAAAATAGAAGACAACGCTTCGGAGACATTCCATTCACACATTCATGTCAAGGACCAGTACATTTTGAATGTCTGAAAAAATACCAACAGTCACAGATACGGGAAATGCATGCTCTGCAGCATAGAGGCTTTTTGGTCGGTCGTCCGGTACCATTGTTAAGGCAAATGACTGTAAACCACCCAGATGTGCTCCCGACCACATCACATACTATTGTAAACAGTATGAGCCGCTCACTATGTGGATATACCAACACATACGGAATATCACGACCGTCACATTTCATGCGTAAACTGGACGGATCTAGGCACAATTTTACAAACAAAATATAATTTTTTTTGATTATGCCATCATACAGACCAAAGTTCGTATAGACGTATAATCTTTGGTGATTGGATATGAAGCATATAAAGCTGACTAAACAGTTGAACACAGTTCGTTTGGCAGAATAATCAGGTACTTGAGCGTATTCATGTCACTGATTATGACTTTGGAATGCTGTATTTAGCTTAATAATGAGCGACCTACTTCAGTATAGCGAGTGCTAATACGTTTCTTACTCTAAATGGATTAATTCCGACAGACCGTTGTTTCAGATCAGAAATTGTCGGCTGATTTTGCATTAGTTCAGCATAAAAAAATTTACGTTGGTTCAACGCAAATTTATTTGTTGACGGTTCATCAAAATTTTTATACAGAAGCTATTTAATAAAATGCTCATTTACAGCTTAGACTACCAACTAATCTTATAAGCTGCTGAAAATCTAGCCAGTTATATTTTAATATGTGCAACCTGCATTGTTATTCACTTAGATATGCGGCTAATGTCTTTGCGGAAATGCTGTAACAACCTTAGTGCATCCAGTTGTAGGTGATACCCAGGCACATTTAACGACAGTTAGGCGCCCGGGATAAGATAGTTTGTCTTAAATATCATTCGGTTGAACTAGGTACCATCACTGAAAATATATGACGAAAATCTTTTATATACATCATGGTCATAATTGGATATTGTATATTCCCGATTGAAACCGGTAGGTCAACGTGCTTGTGGCCCAGTGGTTAGAGGCGCAGACTTCTAACTAACAGGTGTTCAGTTTGAACCTCGGTTTTTCCACACTTCGGGGTTGGGTATGACTGGCTAACGACGGCTAATAAGCCAGAAATGGCCATTCCAGTCTCCCTTGTCATTTTCGGTAATGCCATTCTGCTTATATCATGCGCCGCTGTGCGACTGCCGCTTGGGCTCAAGAGAGACCCCGTATAGCACAACGGAACGAGTGAGTTCCGTAAGAACGATCTGTGAGCGCCACCAATCTTGGTCATAATTGTCGAAATTGATTAGAACTCGGCCCGGTTAATATACCACGAGAGGCGGTTTCTGCACGCAAACGTGTTTAATTCAAAACGTTTTTTTGAGATCACTGGCGCCTTATTTAACCTGAACTTGTCTGTGTAGTTTTGTCCTCTCTGAGGACAAAAACTTCATCTGCGTATGGCTGTTGAATATTTATTGGCCAAAGCCGACCAACCTATATCCTTCGTGACATATTATTTTGAGTCCTTAATGCACACCCTGATCATAATAATAGAAGAGGCGACTGCTTGAGATTGGCACCTCTAAGAAAACGCGCGGGCGGCAAAATATATGCGAAACCCCTGCATCCTTATGTATGCGTTGTTTTGCATGGCATTTTATTTCAGTTAAAAATTACGAAGTCTTAAATTCTACACAAATGTAGCCAGCCGCTATATGTGTACTGCTGCAGTGTAATTATATGCCAAATTTGATATGCTGAGATCGTAACAGAGAACAGCAGATACATTTTGGAGCAATAAGGACATTGGGACAATACCAAGTGAATGTTGGTTAAGCTCTGATTACTGTCGTTCTCCGTAATGGGAGATCTCATGCCAAATACTGAATATGTTGAGCAAGAGATAAAGAAGGCGACATAAGAAAACTCGATAAAATCGACACATCGTTGACGAATACGGCTTGCATTAAGCAATATAAAGATAGAACATGATAAAAAAGCAACGCCTTTACCGTAGACTACACTTAAACAATCTAACCTGGTTGCTGAATTCGACTATACAGGCCACCATGCAGTGGGTATAAATGAGAGCTGATTTCCATCCGGCTAATCTAGCACTTGCCCATACTAAGTGGTATTTGTTTCGACGGTTTACTAGGACTTTCCATATTAAATCATTCAAAATGCGCTTACTGACGAATTGCATCACAGTTTGTTTTAACCACTAGTCCGACCTACTCGACTCCGCTACATTTAACAACTGAATTACGTAGAAACTAGTTTCATTGCGTAGCATGTTATTGACTGCATTTGAAGAACAAGAGTGGAAGTGAAAATAAGAGAGCTCAAACGGGAATAAATAAATGGCAAATAATGCGGTAGATTTGCTTACTCTTTAAACGTTCAGCAGAATCTGAAATTTGTTATCGACTCGAAAGTATTACTTAAGTAAGGTCGTACGTACGCCGAAAATACATGACCTTTAGTTTGGAAACCCTAAATGCAAATGAACCGGCTGGTCGGGTTCCAAATTCTTTGGGAATTGATAAAGTTTTTGAAAGCCGAATTAGAAACTTCTTTCGGGTAAATAATTGGATGAAGACGTACATATCTATATCACATGTGCAAAATTATAATTATTTCTATGCACATTTTGAGTGCCTATTCTACGGAATGCCCGTCGTTAAAAGTCATACTATGTGAGTCCATGAAACGAACAGAAATGTGTCTTCAGACCCGTATACTTGTGGCAAGGAGATAAGTAAACGACAAAAATTACAAATAATCTGCTGCCATGAACAGCTGTACAAGCAGTCGGGATAGAACGTTATTTCCTTTCCCACGAACACCAAGTTCCAGCTTGGTTTTAAGGCAAATTATGTACATGTTCCCAGACATATATTATCCCTTCAGAATTTTTTACATTGAGGGCTCCTTTCTGTAATTGTTTCCAGACTCTTAGTCCAGGATCCAGTTGTTTTTGCGAGGACAGTAAGTCAAGCTGACATCCACAGGTGAAGTTCATACACACCTTTTCTAGGCATGAGATTTCAATTAATTACTTGAAAGTGAGTACTTTTGAACTGTCTCTGTAAGCGCCTTTTTGTGCTTTCAATCAACAAGTTAAGTATTTTACACCAAAAGGCGATAGGTGTTGTCGGTTTCAAACTTTGTTCTTGGTTGTAAACTTTGTTGTCGGAGAAGAGTAAGTTCTAATTACATGTTAAGACCATGGGTTGTGTGGTTTGTGTCACGCAAACAACTGCAATCCACAACTGCAACATTGGACTGAAAACTTTAAACTTAACGTATCCAACTGGCCTGGCAATCTCATCTGCCGCATGAAAGTGTACAGGCAGGTAATTATACTGTGCTGTAAATATGCTCAATTGGATGGCCATACAAGTGTAGGTTATACTCCGCCAAGAGTCTGCGATCACTGCACTATGAAGTCGCAGTTTTACAAAGGCCAACTGGCCGTAGCCATACTCCACCAAATTTAAGCCAAAACACTATTGCTTATATATCTGCAGGGGTAAACAATTGCAATAATGCAAGACCAGCAAGGTAAATGCGTTAAACATTAACAGCTTGTAATCTTTGACCGTAGTCACACAACGAAAAAACTGAACAAAATAATTTAAGTTCTGCAAAAATTTCCATTTACAATTGAAGAGTCAGTTGGCGAACATATCTTTTCAGTAATTCATCATCAGGCCGGTACATGTACATGGGTAATGATCAGTTTAATTGTCGACAGGGTATAAATGAGTCTTGCCAGCAGGGTTAATCGGACTCCATGTTCCCACGCCGTGCATTCAGTAGGTGGACTAACTCATGAATCGACCACCAAAATTCCGAAATGCGTTTTCATTTAAAGAATAGTAATTGAGTAGGGTTGTAAAACTACTCAGTCTTAAAATAATTATATGATATTCCATTACCTCAGGGTGCTGGCTATCTAATGAACGTCCTTCCGGCTTCATGCAAAAAACTACACTCTGCCAAAAATGACTACATATGTAGCTTGAATTTTTCTCATCGATTGCTGATGCCCCATAATGTCCAGTTATATTTCTTAGAAAAAATACATAAAATATTCATTTTTAGCGCATTCTGTAGCTAGTTATATCCTATTTTCTAACTTATACTGGTAGAAAGGGTATAATTTGGTTTTCAAAAACGTTTCTCATTCCCGAATAATTTTGAGCCCGCACTACCGTTAAACTTGGATTCACGGTTTCTAAATTAAAAGCCGTATACTTTCCGCGTACGGAAAACCACACATTTATCTACGGTAATAAAGGGAGACATTTAGCAGCGGATAAATCTACATTGTTAACTTTACAAGCCACATTGGTTAATGCAGAAACATTACCATTTGTGAGCGGCCATTTCACGGTATTTAAAGGACCTACAGTAAAAAAACCAATTTAAAACCGTATTAGCTCTCTTGGTTGAGTTTACGTTTAGATGAAGACGCAATTATCTACTGAATAAGGGAAAGAATATATAATGTTATGCATGTTTTCCATGAAATATAATAGGACATTTAGGGGCATCAAAAATCAATGAGAAATATTCATGCCACAAAGTTGTCATTTTTACAGAGTGTGAATGTTGTATGCAGTCAAAAGTCAGTTCCTTCGAAAGCCAGCATCCTTTCGTAACTGAAATATTATAGAAATACGGTAGGTGAGCTAATTCATGAAAACTCAAAAAAATTTCAAAATGTGTTTCGGTTTCAAAAGATTGATTAATTAGGATTGTAAAACTAGCCTTTATACAACATAATTTTATAATAATTTAGTTACGCTAGGACGCCGGCTTTTACGCAAATGAATTTACTGCTGCATCTAGCACCACACGCCGTAAAAGATGCTTTTATCATAGATGTTTGACGCCCTTAAAGATTACATTATATTTCATGGAAAACATGCACAAAAATATTCAGTCCTCTGCACATTTAAGAGTTAATTACTTCTTCCAATTTTATACATAAAGGGAGGGTACTTTAATAACGTGGCTTAACGGTAAATCATTAGATTACTTAGCTCGCAATAACAAAAGACAGCAATTTGAAATTCTTGAGCATACGATAATGTGGTTAACTTGGTCTGGTAGGTGACAACTACTTAGCTAGAAACTGCTGCATTCATTCGATGTAAGCGACGACGTCCAACTTGTGCCCACCTATTATTTGCGCAGAAAGCACTGTTTGGCTGGACAGTGCTGCGCGACATTGACAGCACTGTATTCGTCCTAACCCAGCCCCTGATGACAATAGCATAGAAAGACAACCAGATGTAGGATCGAGTGTAGCGACTAAAAAATATAAACAACTGGGATCTTGTATTGTGGTATCATCCAGAGAGTGACGAAAGGGCTGCCAGAAAGCACATACACCAAGAGAGCATCTATGGCACGAATTGTGCTGAAGAAATTGCAAGTACATAGAATGTTATTATCGAAATAGCAAACGTAACCGTAGCTCTTAGGCATAGCCCTAAGTGTAAAACCTAACCGTAATACTGAGACCTAATTGTAAACTCTAACCCTAACCGTAACCCGAGAACCTAAGCCTAACGGGTAAAAACCAAACCCGAAAATCGTAAACAATTGACCGGTACCCTAATACAAACCTCAAACGTAAAACGGAAGACAAATGACTCAGATGTGATTATGGAGCCCCGCAAAATATCCCCAGTAAATAAACCCCAGTCACCTGCAATACGGGGCCTGGCTACGAACCGCGATCTAGCCCGTAAATACATTGTTGGGATTTGTAAAATGTTCAAGAATACTTCTGAGATTGGGGGAGAAAGTGTAGACCTACAAAGAAAACAATCGACATGCGTTCTGACTATGCAATTCTATACGAGACTTTGAGCTCAGGCTAATATGCGCACTCCTCAGTTGTCGTGCATTCTTCCTCTCTTAAATAAAATGTATACATAACTTCGGTAGGGACGTCTAACATTCCCCCAAAGTCTTTCAGCCCCATGTCCATAGTCGTAGATTATGGAAAGCAGCATTCGAAAAAAGCAGTGTTTGAAGAGAGAAACGTTTAAATCCCATTTGCTCAGACAGTTTTATCAATGCTTTAATGGGCCTTCCATTCGCAGGATAAACCCCTGACCTTGGTTTGGGTTGTTGCTGGCTGCGAACGGCAAATAAACCAGAAAAGTTAGACCATGTATTCCTCACTACCCTGAGCAAAACTTATATTTTAAATGACACACGTCCAAAATATGATATTATTTAACTGTTACATGCGCTATCCAGGCTGGTCTGAAAGTAATAGTGCATTGTGTAAATGTCAATGTAATATCTCAAAAAGCTGCCCGTGTAATAATATATAATCATATGCCTCACTAACGTGCGCGTAGCTGTTTTATATCCCTTATGTAACTGGTTGCAATGGCTATAAATGCTAGCAAAGTTGAAATCTTTAGGTAGATTTCTCTCATGAACACTCTGATCTGCTCTTTTCTGTCCTTGGTATTTTATATAGAAGCATGTAAACGGCCTGAAAGTAAGTTAAGCACTTTATAATCGCATGTGCTATAGTGCTATTTCCAAATGTACTGCCCTATCGTATGGAAAAATTCCCGCGTATTATTTGCAATAAACATAGGTTAAGTGCAGACATTTGTGGATAGTGTTCGTCAGGCTATTTTAGCCCGGTATATATTTTGTGCATATGTCTGTAATCTGCATGTTCATAAAAGGTGAAACATTGTTAGAGCAATCAAGCATATACAGTCGTTATCCTTATTGAGCAAGTATGACTTGTGCTTCGAGTTTTACAGCTAAGGGCATTTGTGACTCATTGACTTAACATATTGATTACATGCAACATCTCAGCATGTATTGTGGAAACAAGATTAGGTAAAAAAACAGAAAACATATCGGCGTTCCTTGACTACGGTTAGTTTAACAAAACGAGATTGATGGCTTTAACAGGAATAGCGGTCAATATTTTGGTTTCAATAATTTCTTAGGAGTGTATTTTGACAGGTACCCTGTGAATGCATCATTTTTAGATTTCTGTTAAATCAGATGAATAAGCCCTTAGTAGATGTAAATGCGTATCGTTTTGTCAAAGAATTATCTAAGTCGTGATAACCAAGGTCGAAAAGGTATGGATCTCACCACTGGCACCACAATCAAATTCCCAGCAATCCCATTTCCGAATTATAATGTGTCATTTGGACTTTGTTAATACCCTTAACAAGTTCATAACCTTTCTTCAAGGAATAAAGCGCTGTCCCCTTAATGGAATTCAGCTTAATTTGGATCATGTGGCTGAGCATTTGTTGATCCAAGTACCCCATCTCTACATTGCCAAAAATATATTTCTCAATTTCACAATGCACATGCAGGTGGTACTTGAAAAAGAAGCAACTATTACTGATTGCGAATTTTCGAAAAACATATGGCAGGCGAAATATTTGCAGTATTTCAGTATACCCGTCCATACGCATTACATTTCGATCGTCGGTAAGATTTAAAAATTCTGACGATTTACACAACACTATCTTTAGGTTCCCAGGCAAGTACCTATGATAACCGTTATGTGTGCACGTCTTACTCATTCAGGATTCCAACGTATTCTGAGAAGCCATTCAGATTTGGTTTGTTGGGCTGCCGAATATAGGTTACGTGACGTCTACGTGAGGACGGTGGTGGACTATTCATACTGGGGAGAGGAGAATCCATCGCCACGTGTGATCCGGCTGTCCAGACTGGATGTGTCTCATGCTATTCTACAAAGACTACGGTATGAATTCGGATTTCCAGAACGATTTAAAAAAGACACAAGAGCGTTGCAAAACATATTGCAGCAAACAATAGTGAATGCGGGCCCTTTTTATTGCAACATATAGCATCATAGTGCCCTTTTATTTTAACTTTCTTGTTGAGTCGTGCTATATAATTTTTAGAAGTGTTAACACATTTCGCGTGCATAACAAAAGAGGTGTTTACTGACCGTTGTTACTTGCATTGAACAAGTTATCCGATATTTTTAAAGATTGCTGTAATCCATACAAGTTTCAAATTTTTATTGCCCTGTTGTAGCTTCAAATGTAATTATTATACATAATAGCCAACTAGGTGCTGTTTCTTGTTTCAGAATATTTACAGGCATATATTTTGTGTCCTTTTTGAAACTTTTCCGCGGAAATGGGGTAGCAACTATACTTTTGCTCGCGAAGGTGGTGGAGACATGCGAACATATTTAATGACGGTTTCGATCGGCATGTTGTGCTGTTATCGTTGGGTTATATGACACTTTTGCAAAGGGAATGGCGTAACGAAACACGGTTTTGTTAGTTCTGCTAACAGGGACGTGGCAGGTATTCGATCGCTTTTTTGATAGGCCAGAGAGCCTACATATTTGATAACTATCATTCTCCGAGATAATTTCACTGTCCGTCGCCTATCAACGGTTGACTGCTTAGCATGTAGGCTATAACGTGATTAATTTCTCCGATCTTACATCACGCTAGGCCAGAATGGGCTTTTAAAACCGTTTGATAAATAAGTAAAACCATATTTATTATTGGCAAAGCCGTTGCTACTCTCGATTTTTCCACGCAGCAGAGTCCCTGGACCACCACAGAGCCACATTAGAATTTGACAGGCGTTATTTGGGACTGTACATCGATAGTCAATGTTCGGTTGCCGGCTACCTTCGCGCAAATTGGGAGCTCCGCCGCTCACGCCTCACCATTGTTGTTAGTCAAAATCTTCGTCAAGCATTTGTTTTAGACAATGGGGCGTTGTGAGAAACCTAGGTACGGGTTTTTCTCGTGTCAGTCACCTGCGTCTCTTAAACATCCGTTCTTGGCTGCGTCTTGACATGTGGACGAGGCGAGGGAAGAGCAGATGGTGCCGTTGCGGGTGAGCAAGTCTAAAAGCACTTAAAAAGAAATCAAGCATTTATTCCAGCAACTACTCTCACCTTAACTTGGGGCACACGTCAAGCATCGACGCAATAGACAGGCAAAATTTCGAGTGTTGTCAACAATGGCCTTGGCATTTTTCAGTTTAATTTTACTACATTTAGCTTATATAAGAAAATAAAGTGTTCACCGGAGCAAAAGAATTGCACCTCTGTTCTTTATGAGAACTCAACGAGCTCTACATTACCTAAGCCTTTAGTAAAAAATCATCGAGAATGTCAAAGAGACTGCTGATCAAGTTGGCCTTAAGCCGAACGATGTTATCCTTCCTTCTCTGCATTGACCACCTGACTGTCGAATGTGAATGTGGGTGCCCTGCTGTGCAGTGTGTCGTCGGGTGCCTTTTTGTCTCCCCTTTTTGGGTGAATTAGTTGACGGGTCGTGTTGGCTGGACCTCCTTAAGCTCTGTGTGACCGTCTCGTCTTGGTCTTGGCGTATGCAGCGACGTAAGTCTGAAATGACCTTAATATTTTAGCATTATGTTTGGGTGTGATAGGTTTCTTGTTGCCCACATCATACAGCATCTGACCTGCTTCAGGATATCATCATAATTTCGAAATTTCTTGATTTCCTACAGATACGTACAGTGCGTGAACTATCTCATGAAATGTTGGCTGAAATTCTGAAATGCGTATTCGATTTGGAAGGATCACTTGGTCGCGGTTGTGAGAATGATTAGTCTAAGGCATACTCTTATAACATTTTAGACTCGGCAGGATATCGGCTTTTAAATGCACTTCTTTTCAGTCTCCCGTAGAAAGGATGCTCGGTAAAAAATGACTACTGAAATAGCATTCATTTTTCCCATTGATTTTCGATGGTCTTGGAAATTCAAATGTATTTTATAGAAACCACAAACAAAAATACGCTTTCTTTTAGTCAATTAATAGAAAATCACGTTTTCCTTATCTTTTATGCTTAAAAAAGGAGAATAATTAGGTTTTAAAAAAGTTTCCAATTATGAGACTTTTTAAGACCGCGATATGTCCATTCACATAGCATCGTACCTGGCCGTTTACCACTGCTCCTTATGAAACGTACAACATGGTCCGCATACATTGCACATTTTTGTGGACTGTGTATGATATCTCTTTAATGACACAGAAAAATATGGGGTTTTCTTTACGCGGAACGCATGCACCTTGTAGAGTATAATCACTAAGCGCTAATGCAACGAATGATCAGGCTCTAAATTTTTCGGCAATTTAAAAACTTTTTTGAAAACTAATTATACTCCTTCCTTAAGTATAAAAGATAAAGAAGACGTGATTCTCTATTGATTGATTAAAAGAAAGCATATTTTTGTATGTCGTTTTTATAAAATATATTTGAATTTACAAGACCATCGAAAATCAGTGGGAAAAATGCATGCTACTTAAGTAGTCATTTTTTACCAAGCACGCTTTCTACAGGAGACGGAAAATAAGTTATTTAAAAGCCGACATCCTGCCAAATCCGAAATGTTATAAGAGTATGCCTTAAGATAATCAGTATCATATCCGCGACCAAGTAATCCTTCCAAATCGAAAACGCATTTCACTATTTCAGCCAACATTTCATGAGATAGGTCACGCACTGTAGATGCAGGCAGCTAGGGTGCTGAACAAAATGTGCCCAGTGGAACATCAGGAAGCACGTTAATTGAAACTGTGCTATACTCACATGTTTGCCTGGGTCAAAATGCAGGTATAATTGCACGGAAGTTTCACCCTAGGTTTTTATTACGATATAAGATATTTGCAGGAAAGCGCAATTACTTGACGAGTTCAATGCATTCCGACAGCGTCCAAAAATCGGAAATGTTTAAAATAATGAGTGCTGAGGTGTATGCAAATATTAAAAAAACATTTTTTATCTAAGTAATCCGGAAGTAACTATATGGAATAGGACTACAATGAGGAGAAATTTTTGAAGGCAAATATAAACTTCATAACACTTATTTGAACCAGCGTTATGGCCATTTTCGTAAAACGGTTGTTTTCCCTCAATAAAGTACATTAAAACACGTAGGACAGACCGTAAATCAGTTAAATACTGCAGTATATGATTAATAAAGGATAACGCATGTTATCTAACCACGGTAATCTATGTATTATATCTATTGTTAGAAGGCGGCCAACGAAGACCATGTGGCAAAATGGCTATACACTGTTTGACTTTGGGCAACTTTTGGCCAACAAGGTCTACAATTCAACATACGCTGCTACACATCTGTTACGTACTACCGGTCAGGCAAAAACTGGCTCATATCAGAAAACATTACCTTAACGTACCAATCATGCTTTCGAATAGACGACTCTTCGTAGGTGGGTCTGTAACAGTGAATGTCCTTTGGCAAAATTCCGAAATGCTTCAGTCTCGCCATGTTATCCGCTCTTACATGAGCTTCTATCCTGCTTACTACACATATTCAGTCGCTTTCTTATAATTACTTGTGTAGCATGAGTCGGCTGCTATCGAAATTTAATTAAATAATCATTGATTTAGTAATAATTTTTGGAGGGTGTGATTAAAATGAATCCGAATTTTTTGCTGCTTTTAAGATTTTTTTAGGCTCTTCACTACCACATAGTCATTTTGAACTGGACGTCGTTGTTCGGCTTTTAAACAGCTCATCTTAATACAAAAATGTTAGTGTGGCCAAAATACTTTGGGATTCTCCTGCAGGATAGTCTAAAATCCAAACTCACCTGAGTGACACTTAAGCTCGTTAGACCCATTTCAGCATATAAAACCACGTCTACAAAGTACACCAGGTATCGCTTATCGCACTTTTTCAATGCGTTCAATAGATTCGCCTTCCAACTAAAAGTGCTGTTACGTTAGCAAAAAAATAAAATGTTTCTTTTTTAATTTTGGCAATGAGCTTAAGGATTATACATATAGGTTAAATAGGTTATTGACGATCAATTGAATACTCATACCAGGCCAAGGATGCAATTACCTGTCGACTTTCTTTTTTTCGGCGTGTTCTATTCCCCTGTTGTTTGCGGAGTTAAACATATCACGCATTTCGTTGTCCTGGACGGTCACTTGTGAAATTTTTTTTTAAAACCGAATGTTTTGTTCATGTCAGGTTAAATATATAAATAAGACGTGATGTTCTAGCACAGGAATAAATTAATGAATGTTGTTAATCATGTTTTCCATAAGGTATATTTGAACAAAGAAAGGCAATAAAGCTCAATAAGCAAACGTTATGCTAATTGGATCGTCGTGTTTACCCTGTGTAGTTTTTGAAAGAGGCCAAAAAGGAGTTTACATAATGCTCGAACCCTCAAGGAACTGAATAAGTATTAGAGCATTCTACACGCTGCTTGCTACTACAATCCGATTAATGTATTATTTGATTTAAAAACGCGTATTAAAACTTCCAAAAATATATAGTTTTTGATTCGCCTGCATTCTGTCCACCACAAATGCAAATCCTGATTCAGCAACAAATGTAGCACAATCTCAAATAAAGCACACGTAGATGATTTGCCGGATTAACCTTTTTATCGAAACCCCCAACTGACTGTATTTGGCAAGCATGTCGAGTTTGCGACTGTGTAATGCAGTAAAACAGAAGATGTGAAATTTTTGCAAAAATACGAGAATCATTACCCACGACTGCAAAGGAAATGCAACAAACACACTTTAACAAAATTTTGTTGAAAATAATCATGTACAATCACGACAACAGCAAAGAGACAGGATTGCATTAATTAATCAAGCCATTTCGTAAGGCTTTTTAGATATCGTGTATTTTACGGGGAAAAGGCGAATCATTTATTTACTTTGGTGTGAGCTGCACAACGCATCTACGGGTAGCGCTTTGTAAAATTGCCTCCGATGCAAAAATTTGATAAGATGTATTTATATAGCCCCACCAGAGGGACCGAAAACTTTGATGATGCGATAAGGGGTAATGGTTAGCAATTATGTCTAGAGGCTAGGCTTATATGTTAGGGTTGGAGGTTAGGGGTCCAACTAAAGGAATTAGATAGGGCTGAAGATTTGGAGTTAGGAATTAGAGTTAGGGTTAGGAGTTAGCGTAATTATTTCTATACCACTCAATGTACATTTTCGCATTTCCAATCGCTTTCGTTTGCATACACCTATTTGACCTCGTCCCCTGTGCGTTCCCATGCTCAACCTGAAAATCCCCCATTATTACCGGTCACGTACCACAGGTGACTGGAGATTGTTTTCTTTAGGTGGGGCGGCATGTTCACATCGGATTACACATTTTGTGAAACCAATGATGACTATGCAACATTACGATCATTGTCCACATTTAAATAGGTTTTCTAGTCCATATGGTCTTTCTGAACGCAAAACGCCTTTTGGCAACCCGAGTTTGCAACAACGTCCCAAACAAAATATCCGGGCAATTTGACCACTTAATTTATCAACCATTCGCGACACCATCAAGGTGGCCAGATGAATCCTGATTGTAGAGCAACGAAAACGGAAAGACCAAATTAATGCTTAACAGAAGTATCGGTTATGACAATTAGGGAGATCTTTTGACAACATGAGCAAATGAAGTAGGAAACGAAAGGAGCAGCTGCTAATTCACACATGCTCGCGTTTTTAAATAATGTTGAAAATCAAATAGAACTGTTCAACAGTTAATTCCAAATAGTGACCACGGTGCTGCTATATACGGCAATTAAAAGGTCCCGCATTAAGGAATTTTTGCTGCAATTTATTGTGCAGCATTCTTGTTTTTCCTTCAAATAGATCTAAAAATTCGAATTCATACAGCAGTCTTTGTAAAGAAGCATGGAATACATCCAGCATGGACAACAGGACTACACGTGGCAATGGCTTTTCCTCTCCATAGTATGCGTAGTCAACCACGGCCTTCACGTTAAGGTGGCGTAGGTTATATGAAGCACTCCTACAGCCCAATGCTAAACTGCCACTCAAAAAACAAGGGAATTGCGAATGAGTCGGATTTGAGCATGGGTATGTTAGCATAGTCATTTGATCGGGAACCTAAAGAAATAGTGTTGTGCAGGTCCTCAAGATGTTAAAATCTTACCGGCGAATGAAACGTCATGCGTATGTAGGGGTAGACTAGACTGCATGTGTACTGCACATATATTTCGCCTGCCTAAGATTCTCCAAATACTTTAGGTTAGCGATCGCTGCTTTATCTTTAATAACTACGTCTACGTGCATGATGAGATCGGGATAGGAAATTTGAGAAACGTAAATGCGGTATGCTTGCATCAGCAAATGTTTGGCTACATGATTCAAATTAAGCTGGACTCCATCGATTGGGCATTTTTTATTTTCTTCAATAAAAATAAGAGAATGACAAGCGTAAAATAAAAATAAGAATTTTACTTAAGGTCGACAAAAATAGGATTTGTTGTAGGCTGATTGAGGAGCTCGGGTCAAGTTGTAGACGCATTTTTATCCTGAGGCACAATAAGGTGCATAATTCTTTACCAAAACTATATGTCAAAATTAATCTGTGCATAACCAATTGCAATAAAAATTATTTTGGTATTGTAGTGGAGAACTCCTGTCTGATGGTGTTAAACAAACCGGAGTCAATTAAAAGCTAATGTATTGTCAATTTATTACATGTGTGATTTGGCTACCATATGTTGTGATGATTCGGTGTCATCTGTCGTTCAAATCAATAATTGCCAGCCGCATTTTAGTCGAACATTTCGTGCCGCGGGTTTTTACTGTTGTATTAGTTTATGGATTCGAAATTCATGATTTCTATGTCAATCTCCGCCATAATGTTAAAAAATGGTTGCCGGGCATATTTGTGGAAGTTTCAATCAACTCAAATCAATTTACGATATTTACAAGAGAAGACCTAGTTTAATATATCTTTTAACAAGTAAAGCAAGCGGAAATTCTCCCCATACGGCATATTTGAAACACCGCCATATCTAGCACAGTAATGCAGTGTTTAACTTACTTACAAAACATCTACATGGTTTTCCAGAGAGCAGAAATGTTAGAAACGGGCCGATATTAGAGGAAATAGGGTAATTGTGTCATGTGTCACCATTTGTTTTCTTTTATAATCTTTGCAGCTAATTGAGCGAAGGCAATACTATGGCTGTGCGCACGACGTTGAGGCATATGATTACATAGTTTTTTTACGAGAGGTTTTTTTATATAATCAAAAGTGTCCTGATATTTGAGTGTCAGGTAGGGTAGTAGGAATGTCAACTTTACATTCCTTGTTTGTTTGTCGTCATCAACCCTACAGACATCATATGTAAGTCTTTTGTTTATCACACGTATACGTGGCGCAAAAGAATTCCGTTGAAATTGATAAGGAAGCGATGCTCTTCGCACAAGCCTATTCAAACACTCTTAATTCCAAGTACTGCACACCATAATCTTTATAAATCGGCATGAAGCTCAAGTATGTGTACGGTGTATTAAATTTTCCTTCAGGAATTAATAATGTATTTCAATTAGGTTATAAACCGTTTGCAGATAAATGATATCACAAAGAAATTAACGCGCGGTCACTGGGACACTACACGAAATGACCTAAGCTTCTGGTGTTGTACAGGAGGAAACCATTAGAGCCTGTGAGTGCGCAACATAAAATAGACAGTTTTTATTGCAAAAGGGCGGAAGAAGTGCAGGTTTGGAGGAGATAGTCTTCGCGATATAGTTGAGCGACTGGTACTATTTTAAATGTTGAACATAAAAAAATGCATTTTGTGCGATTGAGTTCCAGCTCATACGTTATAAAGAAATGAAACGGCCAAAATCTCGCAGTTTTATCAATGTGTTGGTGTGCAAATGGGCATACTTAAATCCGTTGATAACCGCAAAATAAATATGTCATGCGAGGAAAAATAGCGAAAACTACCTTTCAATAAACAACGAAACGAATCCCTTACTTTGTTTTGAAATATCATAAAAATGTGTTAAGTATGTACAGAAGATGGTCAGAGGATATCGAATTTTATATAAACTTTATCAAATATAGGGGTAAGGTACGTTGGGGAGACAAAGCGTTAAAGAACTTTTTAAATAACTGACAGATAGAGAAAGTTTAATTGACGAAAGGAATATTCGCACTTGGAGTATGGCATGGACGTTCATTGTTTTGACAACTGGGTTTAATGTTTGGCCGAGTGTATCAGCGCGACCCAAAGAGGCATCTACTTCCAAGTTGAACTCCCAAACAATCAACAAATCATTTAATGAATATATCTCTCTGAGGTCATACTTAGACGTCTTCATGTCGAAACGGGATGGTATTTTTGATGGATATTATTTAAGTACAGCTCAGTCCAACGTGGATTCACAGACTGCAATTTTACAATACACTGTTCGAACTATTTGACGAGAAATCATCTATACTTGTGTGGTTGCAGAGTTAAAAATATTTATAACCGCTGTCTTGGGAGCAAGACTTATTAACACGTTTGTATGAGTTTATCTAACAATTTGGAATGTGAAGCTGTAACTTTTATTTTCAGCCTCTGGCGTAAATTTTAAGAGCATATGTACCCCACAAACTTTGCATATACCTAAACCAAAATGAGCCCTAAAACAAACTTCAAAACAGACACATAGACCACAGTTTGGGTTTATGATCAGACAATTTGACCCAAAGCCTTTCCTTATAACTTAAATAAAATCTACCCTGATGACAAGGTTCAAATCTGACACACGGCAATACGTGTGGCCTTTTGATCGCATATAGATGAAAGGAGCCTAAAACAGTAGTTCAAACGCATAGTAGAAAGGCCGACGACAGACCCTGAAAAATAGTTTTAAACATCGTGTCCTAATAGGCGTTCAAGCATTTCAAAAGCCTTTGTCGGGTTGACCTAATTCCTTACACAACTGACTGGTTCATTGACTGAGGGCTGAGAAAAGATTAATGTAAAATTGTAGACGACGATTCAAAACGGATGCAAATGTGTATGCTTGAAAAGATGTGCTTATATTGTAGGAATCTGTCGGATTGACTAAATTTCACGATTTATTATATGCACATGGAACAAAAAATACTATTCTGCCTTTATTATCCAAAAAGTATTTCCCGACTTATAATTATTTATTATCTTCACAAAATGTTGCCCTGATTACGAAAAGGTCAATGACTAAGTAGACATGTTTGCTCGTTTCACCAACTCGTATATTATGGTTCTAGTGGACGACATGTTTTTGGCAAAATACACGGTCGAGTTTTTAAACGGAGAAGAGCGGAAACAATATTACTAAGCAGCTAAAAGTATCAAAAACTCGTAAAGGAATGACTGTTCCGATAAGTCAAATGTACCTAAACACTCCAATCAGTGATGCAAACATCTACAGCAAGTATTAATTAATGCAATTAGTAATTTGATGTTTTCACCTCATTCTCCATTAATGCATTTTCCAGCAAAAGGTCACAGAACTATACTGCTAAAGTGCAAGTGCAATCTGTTTTTTAAAAAATAATCTACTTTAATCCAGTGTCTATCAAGAGATGAAGTAAAGCCATCTGGGACCACTTACCGTGGAAAAGGGTAGCTGGCGTCAGTCTTTACTAAATCACATTACGAACGTTGGATAAGCGCAGCCGCTGCAGCTCCGTAAAATGATTATAAAATGGCAATATGTCAGACGTACTCTTTGTTGAAGGCAACATTTTCTTAGAGTAAAATGTAAAAATGTGTATAAGCAGACGGACAGAATTTAAAAACAAGGAAAAAGCTTGCAGTTGTGGATTATTCTGCATCTTTATTAAGTTTCTTTATCTGTGGGTTAATGCAAAATGGTGCAGTCACATAACTGAGATAAATGTCTGTTGTAAAACTCAAGGGACTGTAACATATCGATATTTCGAGCGCAAAGTATGAGTGTCTATAAGCATGTTATGATTTCGGACAGTCCATGTAAATGAAGCCAACTGCTTTCAGCTAATTTTCTCTCAGGCATTATCATAACATTACAATAATTTGGTGCTTCCTATTTTCTAAACGGTGTGCTTAACAATCGGACGCTGCATCTATTTACTAAATAATGAACATTTTGAAACTCTCGGAGTGGTTTTACGAACCGCGGTAAGCGTTTTGTGATTTGACATGTAGAAACGCCTCAAGAATCTGATCGTGATCACGCTGTAATAATGTTTTCCCATGTGTTTGCCATTTGACCACTGTCGCTGTTATGAAAAAAACGCCAGACTTTCAAGGTGAACATGATTGCATGGGCGGACAGATGACGATGCTAGTCTGTGGACCAATTCATAACAGCTAGTTTACAGCAAGATTCCACCTATGTGTGCATTGCTGCAAAGACATAATTACTTGCGGTTGACTATAGGTAATACGACTACGGCTTCAAATGCTTACAGGGTACTGAATCAAGTTATGCTGAAAAATATATGAGTGTAATTATACTACCATCGAACGCTGAACGCCTGAGAAAAAGGACAATTTTTGGATATATGCTTGTGTCAGCCCGGTATTCCCTACAAACAACGGTTATCACACAGATTCTGAATAATAAGCTGATTGTTGTCATCACGTCCCCTAAAAAAACATAATAGTTAAATCGCCAAAATTTTGACGATCTGACGCGGAAGGCGGTGTAGAAATCACCACACCATAAACTGAAAAAACCGTCTGTTAGATGTCTTACTTTCCATTTGATCGGAGAATAGCTTTGTCGCACACACTATTACCTGACCTATTCATTTGTACTTTGTGCCCATAAACATGTCATGGATCGATACTTTTACCAGTCGTGCCTCCAAGTAAGTGATTCAATAGTTCGGCCGTCGTGTACTCCAAATTAGTGTAAAATCGAGTACATTGATTTTCGAGTGCATCATTTTATAGTGAAATTGGACTTGAGTTGCATATACTGCACGTTCTCCTCCTACCCACCTGGGTCAGGTGTCAAGACTTAGTCCGAAAGACCGGGAGTAGGAAAGGGCAACTGTGACCGTACGACCGGATCAACATCTAGGCCTACCACGGCACCCCCTAGTCCACAAGGAACACCTGAACAGCATTTTGGTCAACCACAAATATGGTGGAATATCGAACTAAATTTTTATTATTATTACCTTGGTATAAGGCGTTTAGAGATAATTTATATCACCAATAAGCAGCGGAGAAATCTAAGTCGACTTAAAGTGCTGGTTAGACATGAGTAAACGGCTTTGCAAAATTCATTAAGTTTAAGAATAGTGAGCATTCAGAACATGGGTAGTCTGACGGCAAACCGGACACAACAGAGTGGCAAAACTACCACTAGAAAGGGACTAGATGGCAACATTATCCCATAATCCATAAAGCCTGTCGTGATCGATTGAACCGCTGTGTCTCATACAACCTGGGTAATGTGTAAATGCTGTGGCAATACCTTATGCAGAAGTGTCCAAACTCCATCTACGCTCCTGCATGCCCAGCATAAATCCATCCGCGTGATGCTTTAATGAAGGTCAGCATTATGCAAGAATTGTTGTATTGTATTGGCCAATCACCTAAGGGTCACTGCATCGAATGGCGGTCTGAAAGCGGCATGCAGCCTTATTGACGAAATTAGGAGGTCATGCGTTAGATACGTTACTTTATAAATGGTAACCAAATGGGAAGTGATATAACCCGATAATACCTAATCTAGCCAGGTTTGTTTTGTTAGTAATCAGGTAGCAGAATTTCACGAAAAGTGCAATTTCTGCCTATTGATCTAAAATCTCACTATAAATGCAAGTGCAATTTTAAAGACACCACGCTCATTAATATGCGTCCTTATATTTAGCTGACATAAAAAACAACGTCTTCTTAAATTTGGAACACAAGGAACGTATTTAGGTTAATACTATTCTGACTTTGATCAACTTCGAACACAACCTGCCCATGTAGATGCATTTGGGAATTAAGTGATGCAAGTCACATATTTCCAGTGTAAGGCGAATCAAACATTAAATTTTTCAGTGAGCACAAGGTTTTTTGAAAAATTTTCGATATCGCTTATAGACCCAGAGATACGATTTTATGAATAAATATCCTAACTTCATACTAAGCACCATTTGAATCTAAAAAGTGCTATTTTATATTCTGCATCGAATCGTCACACAAAAGGCTAATATGTGTATGCTTTAAATAAAATATATTTACATATATTAGACACCAAAATCAAAGGGCAAAATTCATTCATAATGTGCTCCTTGCATAAAAAATACAAGTTTTGTTCAAGAACGCCAATCAGATTTCTTAAAAAACTCACATGCTCATATGATTTTCTGTTTTCCGATTATTCCGCACGGAAACTAATATTAAACCATACGTAAACGTAATATCGACTTGAAAAGAATTTCGGATTTAAGTTAACATTTTGCAAGATAGCGAGTTCACTGCATTCCCCTAGAAAGCGCGGTTCCAAGTATTTTTTTATTATCTATACCTGAATTTAGACAGCGTGGCTATTATTTTCAAAACAAAATAAAGCACCTTTATTCATTTGGGCTTTCACGGGTTTCCTAGAGCCGTTTCCTGAGACACGTTTTAATGAATATGCGGAGTGTGCGCAAAAAATCTTTGTTGTATGACATTTATTTGAGCTAAGCTTTAACGTTTGGAAAAACTTCATAAGCTGATTGTTCAGGCACGCTATCCTTTGTGGGTGAACTTCCTATCAATTCAAAAGTATAAACGATGGATTTAACAGTCTCAACTATAAACAACCTGAACACTTGTAAGGCCGAATGGGAATTAATATTCACCACGAACATTAACAAGCGCAGCGAACTTCCTCTTCCATACACAGTGATGAGACTAAGCCTTGGCGGAGTAATTAATTACGCGGGAAGCGCACAGATGAACACTTTTCCCAACGCCAGGATCGGTGGTCTATCAATCATCACACCAACACCCAACACACGTGATGAGATTGCACCAATTAGCGACGCGAATGTCGGCCATCAAGGAGTCGTCACACCAAGTGCAACCGTCTCTGATGAAAGGGGAGAGCCGTGAACATTCGTAGCAATGCTGTTGCATGGCGACTGCATCCTAAAATTATTGGATGAATAATGCATAAATGCAAGTCGGATAACTAAAACTGCTTCAATATTGTCATGTGCGTGCTCACGCTCACGTTAACGGCCTTGTTAGCTGCTACCAGGGCATGCAGTTTTCACAAGCGTATGTTTGTTTTTAAATAGAGCATGCAACTTAGAAATTCCCTTTTAGGTTTATTTTTTTTAAAAATTGAACAGCACTTAAATGCGAAAACATCCGAAAAGTTAGCTTAGTATTGGAGACCTTGTTAAATTTTTTAAACGACATCTTTGTGGACGAAGTTGTGTCGGCCCTTTGATGTAGAAAGTTTAGTCTTGAGCTGCAATTGACGTCGCATGTACAGTCGTTTATAATCCAGCGGTTTAAATGACAGTAAATTATTAAAGGGAATAATATGCTGGGTTAGGGGTTGTCACACTGGCGTCATAAATGCCAGGTTAAAGCTTAGTTACGTGTTTTATTTTCCAATATTTTGTCGCTGCGTGGCAGAGCCCCGTGAAGTTTGGTTCATCATTGGGTCCTCTAGCATTTCGTCTGCTTTTGGTAGATATTCCGGTTTATAAATTGTCGATTTGTTAATTTTTAATGTTAATAATTAACTTAGAATAAGCAGTTTAAAGTAACGTCTATTGGAGTGCAGAAAGACCGTACGCTAAGTGTCCCTAAAACGTCAACGATTAATCCATAAAAGCATTAACCGTAAATTATGTTCGCAACTCAATTAAAAAAATGCAAAATGTCAAAAAAATCCTGAACTGTCACTTTATTTACATTATTAATTAGGTATGACCAACTAGTCTAATGTAAAAACGGATTGATTTACATAAACTTAATTCGCACAAGCAAGTCTGCGGTATTTTGCCGAGTGTATGGTGTACAGGACCGTTTAACTGCCCTGTCACTATTCATAATTCGGCTGATTCTGTTCGTTTTAGAATGAAATGCATTCCGAACTCTGACATTTTAGTCTTGTTTAATTTTGTAGAAATTGTATATTGCCCACGCAGGGGAAATTTACTCAATTTGGATTACGCGGTTGAATTTTTGCTGTCTCAAATGGCTCGCCATAGTTTTATCCAGGGATATAATTCTGAGGCTCCAGCGTCACTACTGATGACATTTCAGGAAGCTGCGACTGTCACTGACTGTAATTTTCTGAGAGACATACGGCCAGCAAAATTTATGCAATACACTTGCACTTTTGTCTACCCCTTAATAAGCATTATGTTTTTCTCCACGGTAAGGTGAAACAAGCAGATTTGACTAACAACATGCATTTTATATCATGGTTTTGCAAAATTTAGTTAATTTATTCACGTAACCAACATTTACATATGTGGTACAAGTGACATTCGCCTTTCACTTTTCAGGATGCGCTATGTGCGTATGAGTTTCACAAAGATGGAATCTGCAAGATAGCTCAATATACGATAGGAAATGTGACATTCAAAGCTGTGGTTGACTATACCTACTGGGGAAGTGAACAGCCAATGTCAAATATGATTCGTATGTCAACGCTGGATATTTATAATGTTGCTGTTCATGAAATCGAAAATCAAACCACTTTTGCAGCGTTTACATCAGCAAAATGCTTCAAAGAAAACATGGCAAGGATGGCGCAAAGGTTTCTACAAGAATTCCATAATGCGGGACCTTTTTATTGTCATATATAACAGCAAAGATTGGATGAGTTGTTTTTTTTTCTTTAACCATGTCCATCTAATTTAAAATAAAGATGTGTAAGACTGCGTGCTTTAATAAACGACGCATTTATATTCTTACTTATATCACGGAAGCACGGCTTTAGTTGGGAACTGGGATAAACGGCGTTATACATAATATACTGACAGTAAATCCAGAATTTGTCTCGATTAGATGAAGTTGGGCACTACACAATAACAAGACGTTCTGCGTAAGCCTATATACAAGCTATTGACATACGCCATTCCGTACATGTTTCACCCAAAATCAAAAAAGGAAGACATATAATCGTTTTCAATGAAAATGATCTGCCTTGCATACTGCACAAGATACACAGCTGAAAACCATAATAAAAAATACTTTCTCTTACCGCGGCCTTTATTATTCAAGGAAATACGATTGACTTTCGAAAGCAACAAGTCAGGTTTAACCAGATAACGCTGATATGCAATAATATAATACTACCTGAAACAGTGCATAAAATGGATGATGAATTTCAATCTCCCAGCATACGGACAGGCTAAGCGGCTTAAAATATACTGACCGTTTGCCTGTCAAATACACGTACGCCGTACTTTTCCCATAACTAACTAAATTTCAATGAAAATTCGACATCTCGAATACAAGATATGTTGACCTCTTTTTAGCTTAATTATTGCGACTGCATGCATTCAACATTCGACCACCTCCATGCTCTAACAGCTCAAGTAGAGCAGTGATGTACGCCTAGCTTCAAGCACTAGTAAACTATAACGAAAAGCTTCAACAAATTGTTAACACAAGCTCTCGGATGGGATTGTGATGTGTACTGCATCCTTTTTTTCGTTTTAAACATTTCTCGAGAAACAAACATGAAACCTACCTCATGTAAAGCATCTCAGACGTCAACCACTCTGCCAGAAAGACGAGCTTCCGTGTGTCATCTGGGCACCAATCACGCGTAGATTGAGTGCATGACGTCTGAAGTTAGCCGTATTAGTCAAATCAAAGCCGTCTCGAGATAAGAGACAACTGGCTGCGGAAAGTTTGTATTAGGTTTTCTCGTGGCTGCCTGTGACACGAAGGAGGGTTAGCAAATTGCGTATTGTAGGATGGTGGGTCCTGTGCAGTTGCAAATTTGTTCCCCACTGTCGGACGATTTCGACTATGCTGAGGTATAGAGTGGTCTGAAGTCTCCATGCATGGACAGCAAAATCCAGATGTGACCGCACAAATCTTCGAAGGACCACATCGAAGGAATCTTGATTCAGGAGAGGAAACACCCTTTTGACGAGGTTTAAGGTAGACATTGTCAATAGAAGCGAAGATACGAGTGCACGGAAGTAGTCTTAAAGAAGCAGACACGATCGCTGGGACAAGAGCTTTACTAGCCTGACGTTTTGGATTCCTGCTCGAACCCATCATCACAGACCAAAGCAGATACGGTAGTATATGCAGAAGCGGCTACAGCATTTAGAGGATGTAGTCACCATGCTATAACATTCCCATGAATGTTAACGGCTCTACCATTTCATCAGGGATCGTAGCATCTAGTGGGATGGCTGCTTGATGGTCGACATTCGCTTCGCTAATTACTGTAATTTCATCACGTAAGTTGGATGTTGGTGTGATGATTGCTCGACCATCTAACGCATCGATCTTAGCGCTGGGACAAGTGTTTTCCTGCGCGCTCCCCGCCTTGCTAATTACTCCACTTAGGCGAGGTCTAAGCTCCGAGTATGAAAGCGGAAGATCATTGCACTTGGTAATACACTGGGGGCCAATAAACCCTAATTTTAAGTAACTCCCGCCCCACATGGTTGTCACCCCTTGCGAGAATTTGGCCTCCTCGAATTTGAATATTTGCCGGATCTCCTCGAATGAGTCGCAACTTGAGAGCTGGCGTCATTTTTCCGCACCGCTGCAGCGTGTTTGGCCATTCTCGTTTGGAGCTGTCTTTTGGTTACTCCGACGAAGTTGCTTTGTTCGCAACTGCACCAGATACGATAAACGACTCCAGACATTCTAGCCGTGGCGGCAGATCTTTCACTTTCATTACCTGACGCCTAATGGTTGCCTCCGGTCTGTGCGCAACTCCAACCCCTAGTGGTGCGATAAGGCGGGCGACAGCTTTCCAAACTTTCTTGACATACGGAAGCGCTCGCCAAGATTTGGTGTTCGTGTGGTTAGGCCTTTTGTCCCCTTTGCGTATGCACCGGTTGACAAAGTTGCACGCGTAGCCATCGGCTTTGAATACCCGTCGGAGGTATTTTATTTCTGCAATCTTGTCTTCTGGCTCACTGCAGAGCATTTCGACACGCCGATAGAACGTCCTTACACAACTGCTTTTGTGACTGATTAGGTGATTGCTGTTGAAGTTCGGTACTTGCATCGTATTTGTCGCTTTCCTGAACACCTTGGTCTTTAGAGTTGCGAAAATTCCCATTGTAAAATTCAAAAGGCAATTTGGCGAGCATACGCTTGCTTTCGACACATTATTTGCGGCATATGAGGACATCCAGGAAGGCCAGCTTGTTGTTCTCTCCATTATCCATCGTAAATTAAATGTCCGGAAATACGGCTTTCAGATGTTTTTTGAATGCAAACACATGATCCCGTTCGATGACGACGTGAGTTCATTCACATACCGGGCCCAAAACTGTTGTCTGTAGTGTTAGAAGACCAGCGACTCTAATCGTTGCAGAGCCGCCTCGGCGATGAATCCCGAAATCGGCGAACCCATTCATGTGCCGTTCACCTGTTCATAAATTGTCCTGTCGAAAGTGAAGTACGCCTTGAGATAGAACTTCAGGACCTGAAGGACTTGGGCATGTCCAAGACGATTATCCGTTTCATCGTATTGGCTTTGTAGTGGCAGCTTGATTGTCTGGATCGCCTGGTCCTGGGGAATAGAAGTAAAAATGGATGAAACATCAAAACATGCCATGACCTTTTTCGGAAAGCACTTTCCGTGGCCTGTTGGCCATCAGTAGAGACGACACTTGGTGTCGGAGGATGCACTTAGTCTCCTTCGTTGCCTCCGTCTGACAAAGGATTGGGTCACTACTGCCATCATGTTAGCAGTTTTAGCGTCAGCCGTGTTAAATAAAGCTTCGTGCCGTTAAAACAGCATCTGATTCTTCCTCAGCTCCTTTGATGACAGGTTGTGCACCGGTTTGTCGTTTCTGGACGACGTTGGATTGGCAGTTTTCGGATTTTGTTATCCAGTGCTATATCGCGTATCACTCTCTGTTCACGGCCTTGTTCGGTCACCCTCTGCAGGAGCAGATTTGTACCCATTTCGGCCATGAACTCACAGCATCTGGACGTTTCTTCGTCAATCCTTTGACGGTACTTATGAAGTCTCGAGGGGCAATCTTGGAGGAGTACTCGGATCATCCTTCTGCCTACTCCTACTCCGATGAATATCTTGAAGCTTCTTAACCAACCTAACGCAGTAGCCACTGAGAGGTCTTTTCATTCGTTCCTGTGGCACCTACAAATTAATATTGACAGTCATTTACTTTTACTACAGTTGCTACACGAAAAAAAGTGACTTCGGGCGTAAACCATACCCTTACCGAAGAGGAAATCCAACCAGACAGTGTTACTAATATATTAATGTCCGATGAAGCAAACCAAATGTACAACGTGACTTCGGAAAATGTGGTATATTACGACCCCTAACCAACAGTAATCTATCATTTTTTACAATTTTACAGGTTTTCAATAAGCTATGCTAGAAAACGCATATTACGACGTATGAACAGGCAGCTGACTACTGCGATGTAGGGGAGGGAGGGGTTGTGAAATGTATGAAAAACATATCTCGGTTTGCCAGCTAGCTTCATCTTTAAGCTTGTTTCTCGTGCTGTGGGTGGTTGTGATTTACACAATAGTATAGACTGAAGGACTTTTCGAAAACGGTAAGAATAATTAAATGTAATTTAAGACACAGTAAACGTCGTCAGATGGCCCTATCTGATCGCAGGTTTAATGTTTATCAAAGACAGGTGAAATCACGTGACTTACTGGTGGATGAATAGACAGGCTGACGTACCATGATCGTAGAATTTAAGTGATAACGGTCGTTGAGCATGATCGGTAGACAACGACCGCCTTTATCTCTTCTGTCTCTGTAGGTATCTCCATCTTCTGAAGGCAGGTTCGACCGTTGCTAGCAAAAGCGTCAAGCTCGTTTGCCGCTGGGTGGGCGCAGCACCGATGGCTTGCACGTGAAATATTTTATAGCAAGACATATAGAGTAGGTGGGCTAACTCATGTAATGTGAACTGAAATTTCAAAATCCATTACTGTTTCGAGAAAATTAATTAAGTGAGGTTGTAAAACTGGTCATCCTGCAAAATAATTCTATAATTTTTCATTTACCTCAGGATGCGTCTTTTTACTGAACTTCCTTCCTGTTGCATTCTCGAGTTACTCTCTGTAAAAAATGACTACTTATGAAGCATGCATTTTTCATATTGATTTTCGATGACACTTAAATTCGAATTATATTTCATGGGAAAATGGATAAAAATATTCAGTATCTCCCTCTTTCGGTCGGAAATTACTTCATCTTCCAATCATCTACTCGAATGAAGGGTATAATTCAGTTTTTAAGAACTTTCCCTATTCTTCTATTATTTTGAATCCGCTCTACCGTTACCCTTGGATTCGGGGTTTCCAATCTACAAACCGTCTATTTTCAGCATACGGAAAACTGCAAATTTCTCTACGGGAATAAAAAGAAACCAAATAGGGTTCATGAAATGTAGCAGTGGATTTGATCCATATTGTTCACTTTACGAGCCATGTTGGTAGATACATAGAAATGACGATTTATAAACGGCTATTCCACGGTAATTAAAAGTTTCACAATTATACACTTTTTAAAACCTAATTAGCTACCTCCTTCGATTATAGCGCATGAAGAAGCCGTAATTTTCAACCGAATGATCAAAAGAATGAATATTTTTATGCATGTTTTCCATACAATATAAGTGGACTTTTAGATGTATCAAAAACCAATTAGAAAATTCATGCTACATAAGTAGTCATTTAGAGAGTGTACTTTTTGAATGCCGCCGAAAGGAAGATCGTTCGAAAGCCGGCATCCTAAGGTATCTGAAGTATTATATAATAATGGCGACGGCTGACCAGGCTTCAAGCATACTTACCAGCCTATAAGCCAACCTAATTTCTCTTTTCGCAACGAAAACGCATTTCGAAATTTTCGTTGACATTTCATGAGTTAGCGCACCTACTGTACCTGCGCGGTACGCATGGCACTATATTCTTCCTATCTGCAGACTAAGATGGCAAGAGCGTAGCAAGACGACCAGAGGTAGGCTTGAGCACATTGACTGACAAAAATAAACAAATCTGAAGTAGGCAAGAACAGCAGGATTTATTGGCACCAAAAAATTTCGCGACTGCTCTTCAGCTGCTTCCTGTCGCTTCATAAGAGGGATAACGAGTGAGAACAATACAACAGATTTGAATTCATGCAGAAAATCGATGCAGAAACAGCAAGGTTAGGGTTTTTGGGCAAAGTCGGCTAATCGATAAAGTTAATAACACAAACGCCGTAGGGGAAGAAAGTGAAAAAGAAGGAAACGTTAAAGAGCAAAAAATGAGAGGAGAGAGGGGGAATCATGGAGCCAGAGGCTACCATGGTAATGTTAGGTTAACAACGTGCTCCAATTGTTTACAAAGTTCTGGTTTCACTCGTCGTATATAGGCTGCCTCCAGGTAACGCAATGTCCGAGTTGTTCGTGCCCGAACAAGTACTCGGAAGGAAGTTTTGGGGTCGACGGTGTGACCAGTATCAAGTAGGTGTTTCGTAATGGATGAACGTGGGATCTTATTTTCTTGTCTAAGGAGCCACTTGGGCAGGTGCTCAATGGATCTGGCTGCCAACTGCCTTTGCGTTCGCCCAATGTACTTGCATCCGCAAGTGCATGTGAATTCATAAACACAATTTGACGTGGCGTGCATTGGCAGGGCATCCTTTGCCCGTGGAATCGGAAGTGGCTTAGTAGGACTGCAGAATACTAGTTCGGCTGCATTGTATGTCCTTTCAATGGCAGAACGTAGCCGTCGTTTGATAGTATTTAAAATATTGTCGCCCTTAAAGGGCAAAGATATAAAGACGGGCTTTTTCGGAGCTGAATGCTCTGTCAGTTTTGGCCGTGTAGAGTTGCTGTATTTGTGGATGAACCGTGCGGGATATCCACGCTTAAGTAGAGCTTCTTTGAGACGTGCAAGTTCTGCATCCAGTGTGTAATTGGAGCAAATGTTTCTAGCCCTTTGGAAAAGAGCGTATACCAAGTTACGTTTCCATTGGATAGGTACAAAACTCAAAAAATGCTGTTCTGCTGTTCTTGCCTACTTCAGCTTCGTACCGGGGACAAAATGCTTCAAATAAACAAATCGTCTATCCGAAGATTTTCACGGAAATGAAAGCTCGAATTACATGGTCGTGAGAGGCCATATTGATAGGTAGTCACCAAGAATGTTCATGAGTCCTCAAGCCAGTCCATCCACATGCCCATAGTGCTTATTACGCGAATTGGATTATTTAGTCATCAACGCATCCTTTAAGACACGTCCGATTTATTATCTGGAGCAATGCGTCATAATTGTGTAGGGATGAATTTTTCAGTGCGAAACTCAATACCTGCCGCCATGGTCTAAAAGTCTCTTTGTGAAAAAATTTCAAAAGCGGACTTTTTATTTTGAGAATATAATTAAGAAAGGACATATATTGCTTTCAACTGAATGATAGAATGATGCGTATGTATGTGCTCTACATAACATGCATCCGAATTTAAAACGGTCATGGAAAAGAGCTGTATCGTCAACTATCCTCTAATTGAGCGCTGCTTTGCAGGCAACTGAAAAGAAGCAAATTAAAATGTTAGAATCCCGACGAAACCGAAGCATGTCTGGATTTTTGAGCACGGTAATCAATATTAAAGTACCTTTAAATCCTCCTGCCAAGTCAAAACCTTTTGAAGGCGCTGGTACACTAATTTAGGACGTTAAATACTGCAGACTTGATTTGTGCATCTCTAATCTGTTAAACCGCTGTTTTTTTAATGTGATATCCTCCTATTCCTTCTCGGAGACCTTACACATTATGATCTTTAGGCGACATTTATGTGTATTGCTCGGAGAATCTGTCGAGTGCATGTTAACCCTTATCTATGTTAAAACATGCAAGGATGTATGAATGTCATATGGGACGGTGTTTCGCATAGGCGATTTGCTGTATATAATATAGCATTGACTTTTGCCATATTTTTCGTCATGTTTTATAACAAACGTATTTAGAGACCTACTTCGCACTATTAATAATTAGTTTTTTAGAGGAGACAAAACTGATAAATATAGCATAATAAACAATGAACATCTGAACTTCCTTTATAAATATATATGAGCATCCCGCAATAGTCCCTTTAACGGCCGCTTTGTTTCGTTTATTTAACTAGAATTGTTAGGTCATATTGTCTTACTGCTCTTGATAACACTAGTCGTTTAAACGGCAGTTCAGTGCGTTGTGCCGACTTCTTTAAAAGCAATTTTATCTTCTGAAAGCGTCATTGTATTCCATTAAGAACTTGTGCTATTGAAGTACGTATTCCTATTCCTCATCAACCCACGCACCCTCTTCTATCTCCCTTATGTAATTGGTTGCGGAGGTTATAAAGCCAAAAATGACTGACAGCTCATGGTAGATTTGCTTCATGCGCACTTTACTGTTCTTGATACTGTCCGTAGAAGCTTGCAGGCGGTTTGAACGTAAGTAAAGTACTCCAATAATATATGTAACGGGAGGTTTTTAAAGTTACTGCCCTTATACTAGGAAAATATTTCGCTTTCTTTGCCCGTATAGAAATGATTAAGTAGTGTATTCTGCTCGTAATTGCCAGTACTTGGTTTTGGCCTGATATAGTTTCCCAAAATATACATGGACACTTCTTGTCTGCAGTATGCCTGTACCTGTTAAATTAACCACAAATGCGCAGTTCACACAATGATCGGACTTTAACGACGGATGCTCCAGGCATAAGACTAAAATGCAGTTGTTAATCATTTATCGACTAAGAGGACACAATCATATCCCAAAATATTAAAAAGAAACCAAAGCAGTTAAAGAACCGGAAGACAAGAACGTTTTATTGACTTTGCTTACTTGCACACATCCGATAAAAGGCCTCAACAAAAATATCACACCGACGTTTGTTTTAGCTAAATATATATAGATATGATACTATTTGAAAAACTTACTATTTAGGCATCATTTTTGTATCAGAAAGTGGGTTAGAGGTAGTGTCAGGATTATGTTTTTTTAATAAAGGACTACTAAAGTAGTGGTATTTTGAGTAAAGCACGCCCAGAAATTGTAACGTGTACCTCACTCGGTTCCTGTTCAATCCTTTTTTGCCTGTTTGATTTGCCATTTGCTTGATAATTTCTCAACATCTCTCTTAGAAATAAAACGTTGTCCAACCAATGATGTTCAACTTAATTTGGATCATGCGGTTGAACATCTGTTGAGCCATGTCCCTCATCGTTATGCTGCTGGAATTTCCTATCGTGACTTGGCCATGAACGTAAACGTGGTACATGAAGAAGAAGCAACTATCACTGACTGCGAGTTTCTGGAGAACATAGAACAGGCGAAATATATGAAGTACATTTGCAGTTCAATATACCCATCCATCAGCATTGCATTCCGTTCGCCGGTAAGACCCTAAAACCAGGCACCTTCACACAACACTCTTTTCTTAGGATCTCAAGGAAATTCCTATGTTAACCTATCCGTGTTCACGCTTAACGCATGTGGACTTCTTACGCATTCTGAGTGGCAGTTCAGCCTTCGGCTGCTGGAGTGCCGTATATATGTTACGCAACGTCAAAGTAAAAGCAGTGGTTGACTTTGCATACTGGGGAGTAGAGCATCCATTGCCACGTGTGATTCGGTTGTCCACGCTGGAGGTACCCCGTGCTATTCTTCAAAAGTTGCAGCATGTATTTGGATTTCCGAGAAGTTTTAATAAAAACACAAAGAGGTTGCAAACAATATTACAGCAAAAAATCGTTAATGCTGGACCCTTTAGCTGTCGTGTCTAGCAGCACTATGTCATTAATCTTGGCTTGTCAGTTAAACATGTCTACCTCGTCTTTAAAATCATTAACCACTATTTCCAGCTATTTACGTGTTGCTCCCATCTTTCTTACATCGATGTCCGCAGTAGTCAAACTGGTTTGTAAATAGCTATAATCAATACCACTATTAAACATTAAGTCAGGATTTTCATTTATTTTTCTTTTGGTACAGCTCTGATAATGACTAATCGTAGTCCTCTACACGGTATTGCGGACTGTATATAATTAGATGACCAAGTTTCAATGGAATTTTTTCGGGACGCGTTGACTAACAAAGACGGTGCTCGCATTAAAGCATGAATGGCACTTTACGATCAACATGTCGCAGAACCATCATTTGGTTTTGTAAAATTTTCTCAAAGCAAGGGACATACCAGAACAAAGCCCTTTACCTTCTGTTATAATGGTCGCTGCTTCGGCGCCTGTTTTTCGGCAGACCAGAGGCCACTTGTTTTACCAGTAGCCTTAGTTGATGACTGTTCTATTACTTGCTACTTTTAAAAGTCTTGTTAATCTACCAGCAGGGCTAGTAGATTACGCGTCTATTACGCGATACACGATAAGCCCGGCGAAGTGGCTTGATGACCAAACACAAAGCTATATGTTTCTAGATGTCGTCGTTAAAGGCCCTCGTAATTGTCAATGGAATTCTAAGTGCATTGTCCTCATGTATTTCCATTGCGGCTATGCAAACTATTTATCGTATTTTTGCGAAGGTTGTGCATTATACCTGCTGCACACTACGATAGCAATTTTGCAACGTCTAGCAATTTTATACAGACGCGCAGACTTCGTCAATTGATGGTCTTAGCTAAAAGGGTTGTCCAGTGGATAAAAATGAAGCCATTTATTGTGACCAATGATACATTTTTTGGTCAACATGGATATGAATGACCGGTGAAAAGCGGACAAACAAACCACAAGATACTAGTATAGTCAGGGATGAGATTCATAACTGTAGGTTTTTAATGCAAAGCAATATTTTCTTCTTGTAGCGTAATTTATATGAGATTTATATTTCAATGGCGCCCTCTTATACTTTTCGGAATGCTGTACATTGCGAGTTTAAAGGCATTCTGACAGATGTAAAGGCGCGATGAATATTTATAGCAAAACCCGCCTTGCGTTTTTCGCAAAAGATTTGCAGACTTTCTGAAGATGAAATACGAGTGAGAAAAGACAGGATAAGAATAAAATTCCTAGAGGTTGTCAGACGCTCCCATGGAACCCATGACAATTAATGAGGATTAACGTTATGCCTTCTTGATAAAATGGGCACTGTTGTTTACTAATGTAGATAAATAACGCTTAAGAAGTGAAGTCAGACATCGTGCAACTATGGTTCATTCCTATAAAACATATTATTTATTTAAGCACAGACATCTGTTTATTGTATACCTTGCTGGAAAATGTTAAACAAGAGTGATGCACCAAAACGGCCACATACTGCTTCACTTTACGCGCATGTTGCTGAAGTATTTTGATGTCCAGTGAGAACTGATAAATATTTTGATGAATTACACGAAATGCAGATGCTAGCGCATCACATTAAAAAGTACCCTTCATCAGTATATTTTGTATTTAGTTAAAATGCTTTCTTAGGTGGGATAACAATACTTATTTATGTGGACATAATCTCAAAATAGATTTCCACAACTTAAAGGGCACGAAAATTAAAAGTTGATCTGTCCCAATTAATTTTATATTTAACCATTAGGTCAGCATGTTTTGTGCATGTTTCACTTAGGTACATTTGCATTTAAAAGGGCATATGAAATCATTTGAAATATCCCCGCTACCTATTTAGCCATCTCAGACCACGTTATTTGTGATGTCAAGCTTTTGGAAATGTAGCTCATGCAAGAGCCGGCATTTTCTTGTGACCGAAACGAGCTAGGATTAAACAGCACGAAAATTGCCACTTTTCCAATTAAAAACGCGTTTCAAGTTATGTGCATTCAGTGTTCTTCTAACTATCTACCGCAAGCTATGACACGCAAAATAACATGCAGCTGCTAGCCGCATGTGTTGCTGTTTTGCATTGACACAGTGTGCGTTTCCTGGAAAAACGTATTGCAAGCGAAATAATTCTTAGTAAGATGAGATCAAGATGGAACAAACAATTGCCAATTTGCATGCTGCTGAATAACAACACTTATATTTTTAAAAAACGCAGTTAATACCTTTGGTGTTGCCCACCAAAAACACAAAATTGATGAATATGCCAACCTTTGGCTGTACTACCACCTTCTAACAACAGTTCAGTAATAATACCCGGGAAGTTGTATTTAGAGAATCAGGTCAATATTACCTCGGTCAGTACCACAGCAAAACTCCCATATAAACACAACGTGAACATGGCATAATAATTATATATATTCATTGATGTTTTGGCAGATTTTTGAATTATTCATATTGACCCTACTGTGAAAAACTCGGCGCCTCGGTGGGATTCGAACCCACGCAGTAAGGGGAAGGCTTAAGCGCAACCAACGCACTCACCGGGCCACAAGCCCGTTGCCTTGTCGGTTTTCGATCGCGAATATACAATGTTAGGGGGCGCTCACCGATCGTTCATACGGAACTCACTCGTTCCATCGACAAGGCAACGGGCTCGTGGCCCAGTGAGTAGAGGCGTTGACTTCTAAACCAACAGGTCGCGAGTTCGAGGCTCGGGTGTTCCACACTTCGGGCTTGGGTATGGCTGGCTGACGACGGCTAATAAGCCAGAAATGGCCATTCCAGTCTCCCTTGTCTTTGTCGGCAATAGCATTCTGCCTATATATCATGCGCCGCTGTGCGGCTGCTGGTTGGGCTCTAGAGAGAGTCCATAAGGCACAACGGAACGAGTGAGTTCCGTATGAACGATCGGTGAGCGCACCCTAACATTATATATATATATATATGTACTGGAAGATGGGCATCCCAAGAAATATAAGTTAAAGACAGAGGCGTTCTTTGGAAAATAAAACAATTTATTGCGTGAATTTTCGACGCTGGTTCCCCAGGTCGTCTTCGGACGCAAACTGAGAGTAAATGTGCCGTCAACAGTTAACATCTGGCAGCGCAAACAAAAACAATCGATAGTCGTTCGCGTTTGCGCCCGTGAGCGGCCGCTATTTGCGTCAATCCGTCCCGATTGGCTCTCGTCTCTTCCATTTCTCCTTCAGACTTTTGTACGCGGCGTCCAACTCGATATGACGGTTGATGCACGATTCATCCGAATGCATGGCCTCAAGGAACTCTCGGCCTTTCTTGAAGGGGCAGGCACCGAAAATCCGTGTTCTGTCCCAAGCAAACGTATGCCCTGTGTCCAGGGTATGCATGGCTACTTGAGACAGGTGGTCTCGCCTCTTTACTGCAAGTTGGTGTTCGTGAATGCGTGTAGAGGCGGATTTTCCTGTTTGACCACAATAAACTGCATCGCAGGCCTCACATGGGATCTTGTAGACGACTTCCTTTCTATCCAAATAGCCGACCCTATCCTTAAGGTGTACTATCGGAGTACGTAGTGTAGTCGTTGGTCTGTGTGCCATCAGAATTTGGTGCCCCTTTAGGTGCCTTTCCACGAGTTCAGACACGTTTTTTATGTAAGGGAGATTTCGCCATGTATTTGGCTTGGGTGCCTGACTGGGAATTCTTTGTTCCCTTTCGTTTGACTCTTTCTGTCTCATGTATCAGCGCATAAAATCCTCTTTACGTCCATACCGTTGGATCTGGCAAAACAATACACAGAGGACCTCCTGAAGTCCTGTGACACGGATGTTCCCGCTATTGCCTTACTCGAACGCTTAGACCTGTGTATGGAAACCAATTTTTCGTTCGACCAACAGTACTACCAACAACTAAAAGGAGCCCCGATGGGATCCCCTATCTCTGGCTTCCTCGCCGAGATCACAATGCAGAAATAAGAGGCCACGTCGCTTCCGTTAGTTAACCCTAAATTGTGGCTGCGGTACCTGGGCGACACTTTTGTGATCGTTAAAATGGATCAACTAGAAACGCTCCACAAAACCATCAACTCAACAATGCCGGGGATTAACTTCACACTCGAGAAAGAAGTCGACAACAAACTCTCAGTTTTGGATGTTCTCGTGCAGCGGAAGACCGACAAGACATTGCGCACATCGGTGTACCGCAAAGAAACCTATGCGGAAGTAATTCTACATTACGAGAGCAGCCACCCCATTTCCCACAAACGAAGTACCGTCAACTGCCTTCGTAATCGGGCACAAACATACTGCTCGGACGAAGAAGGCTACCCAGCCGAACTAAGCTAATTGTGTGAATTATTGTCCCGAAATGGGTACCCAAAAGATTTTGTGCGCCGATGCATGAGACAGAAAGAGTCAAAGGAAAGGGAACAAAGAATTCCCAGTCAGGCACCCAAGCCTGACATCCAGTTCAAAATGGAGGCGGAAGCCAACAATCCACTCCCGTTCCTGGACGTTCTCTTCCATCGAAAACCCAATGGGCACCTTAAAACGACGGTATAGAGGAAGGCCACTAATACGCGCCAAATCCTCAGCTTCCACAGTAAGCACCCGTTAGGCCACAAAGGCAGTTGTGTGCGAACACTCTACAGAAGGGCGGAAACACACTGCAGCGAGCCGGACGACAGAAGGTCAGAACTACGCTACCTCCAGCGCCTCTTCATGGCCAATGGGTATCCTCGCAACTTTATCGAACGCGGCAGACAGACCGGACCGAGCCGACGTTTGGTGACAGAACAACCAACAATATGGCGGGCGCTTCCATACATCGACGGCCTTTCTGAGGCCGTCTCGCGTCTTTTAAGACCGCTGGGGATCGGCATCGCCTACCGACCGGAGTCAACGATTCGACATCTGGTCATGAGACCTAAGGCCCCTCTGCCACCAGGTGAAACCACGAACGTCATCTACCGGATCCGGTGTAACTCCTGTGAAGTCAACTACATTGGGGAGACCGGAAAACGGCTACAAACTCGTGTTGGAAAACACATGAGGGCATTAAGGCGAATGGACCCTTTGTCTCTGGTGGTTGAACACTGCGCCGATGCCAGACACACGTTCGCCTTTCAGCATGCCGAAATTCTGGGCCGGGGAAACGATCGCATAGCCAGGGAAACAATCGAGGCTTGGCACACGGGGACAACCTCCATCAACCGCTGTGTGGCTCTTCCCGCTGCCTATCAAGCCCTTCGAGCGCAGCTCAGTAAACAATTGAGCAGACGTGCACCCAGGCTAAACATGAATCCAGACATGAGCGAGTCCATGGCGGATACACACTCAGTCACCCCTCAACCGGGTTCCGACGAAGGCTCAGTCCTCATCACAGCCGGTCCATCTACTAGTCCGGCGGACAAGAAAACGGACAGTCGTTGCGGCGTAAACAAGATTGCCAGTCGTGAACGACAGCCACGCTCAATGAAGGTACGAACGACGACCACCAACGTCTTAACGCCGGCCTCCGATGTAGATTGAGTACATTCCGTCACCCTCCCTCCCTTCCCCCCCCCCGGCCACCACTGTTCATGTGTGCATGCGGCTGATGACCACTAACGCTGATCCAACACTCCCTCATCCGGCGAAAAGACGCTCTAGGACTCCCCCCGCCCCTTCCCCCCTGCCGCCCTGACTTCATATGTAAGAAAACCCGTTTTGACATGACTTTCACCCACCTATAAATACTGTGAGGCGCGATACCACACTCACCTCCGACGATGGAAGCTTGTATGCTTTTGAAACGTCAGGACAGTAAAACAATGGTTCCCGAGATCGCCTTTTCTTCTCAATTATGTCCGGGGACGCGCATTTTCGCTCGCAGCTGTGTCCCGCAGCGGCAGAATATCGGCGAAACACGTGTCTGGGCTTTAAGCAAGTATCTATGTCGGGATAACGGTATAATACATTTACCATATGGAATTCATAATACTCGTAGTACTACTTGTTTGTAGAATGGGCATTACGTGGTTATTCCACTGTAGTTGATTGTCTTCGACTAAAATTTTCATTGAACTTTCGGTTATGACCCTAAAAAGTCATGTCCCGGTGATGTAACTCCAAGTCCTGCACTGATTAATTTCCGAAATTATTCACCTGATTATTCACTGCAGTTCATATACCAGAAACCGCTGGAGAACGCATTATTAAAGACACTTGATGAAATACCTGGAACAGAACAAAATTCTGTGCGATGCCCAACACGGCTTTCGTCCAGGGCCCTCCTGCCTAACGAGTGTTCTTTACTCGCACGAGAAATGGACACGAGCTACCGATAAAGGTTTTCCAGTAGATGTCATATATTTTGACTTCAAGAAGGCCTTTGACAATGTCCCACACAGGCTTCTTTTACAGAAGATCTGGGATGTAGGGATTCAAGGGAGAATGTTTAAGTGGATCAGGAGTTTTTTGTTCTCCAGAATACAGAGAGTCGTCGTTAGTAATTCTACCTCGGAATGGGTAAAGGTGGAAAGTGGTGTCCCTCAGGGTTCTGTCTTAGGCCCAGTACTCTTCCTGATTTATGTTAATGACTGCATCAGCGAAGTTAATTTCGAGGCTCTCATGTTCGCGGATGACATAAAAATATGGAGTGAAGTAAAGTGTGATGATGACGCAGAGAAATTGCAGTCGAACATCAACAAACTGTGTGCTTGGTCGAACAGATGGCTTTTGAAGTTTAACGTGTCCAAGTGCGTGGTTTTGCACCTGAACACCGGCCGCAATGCTTCTCCCAAGCACCAGTACTATATTGACGGCACGAGGTTAGAAACTGTGGAAAGACACAGAGATCTGGGTGTATGGACGAACACTAATATATCGCCATCAGAACACTGTAGAAAGATGGTCCAGAAGGCAACTAGTACTCTACACTGGATCAGACGTGCATTTAAAATACTTCCTCCCGATCTTTTCGAAAGACTCTTTGGTGTCTTTGTAAGACCTCATCTAGAGTATGGAATGTCAGCAGCCTCACCATGGATGAGGAAGGATATCAACTTACTCGAACAGGTGCAACGCAAAGCGACAAAGATGGTCGACGGTCTAAAACATTTGTCTTATCAGGAGAGGCTGAATTTGCTTGGCCTATTCCCTCTCTCTTATAGACAAATAAACTGCAGTCTACTCTGGACGTTCCGGATTGTTCGCGGCCAGGGTTGCTCATTAAGAGTAGAGGACTTCTTTGAGTTCGCCCGTACAAAACAACTACGCGGCCATGCATACAAAGTCAGGAATGAGCGCACGCGTTTAGACCGACGAAAATTTTCTTTCAGCCAGCGGGTTGTCAGACCGTGGAACTCGCTTCCAAGCGAGATGGTGTTGGCTGACACAATTTGTGTGTTTAAAAGAAAACTTGCTCGTCTAGTTTTCGACAGACATCGGCTTGTACAGCATGACTATGCACAGCCAGTTTTGTAAAATCTGTCATATACAATCTTCCGCACTAATTTACAGTGACCCCATGCACTACCTTATGATTACGTTTGAACTGTGACCCAATCACATTTTAATTGCCTGCAATTTAATTTTATTTTTGAGTATGAATCTGCGAAAGCACTGTACATAAATAGGGTCATCAAGGGCTCTGCCTGTAACCCTTCAATATACATACATACATAGCTAGATATTTGCCTCCCACTGCCATCCGGCATGATCATTAACAAGACATGCATTGCACAGTCGATATTGTCGATTAACATGCATGTATATGCAATTGTCTTGTCTTATTGATGCCATTCGTTGAATTTCAGCTTTAAAATTTACTGTTCTGGTACATGGGTGTCAAAGAACAAGCTTTTTATATTTTCGACATGCTGATATATCTTCCTATATACATAACACCGGATTTCAGACAACGCTCCTCTCGTCCCGTCATAATATAAACGGTTATTGGCTAACATGTCATTTATAATGCATGTTTGTATTTGAATGATTAGAGGCAGAGCCCCAAATGACCCTATTCATGTACAATGTTTTCACAGATTTGCACCCAAAATAAAGTTGCTGACATTTATAATATGATCGGATCATAGTACAATGGTAATGATAAGGAAGCGGATCTGTTCACTGTAAGTCAGTACGGAAAGATTGTGTATGACGAAGTGTTTTACAGAGCTGTGTATGAGTGGACATGCTGTAAAAGCCTATTTATGTCGAAAATCAAGTGAGCAAGTTTTCTTTTAAACATGCTAATTGTGTCGACCGTAACGATCTCACATGGTAGCGAGTTCTATCGCAGGATAGCCTGCTGGCTGGACGAAAACTTCTTACGGTCTAGCCGCGTGCGTTCACTCTTGACTGTGTAAGGAGGACTGTGTAATTGGTTTATATAGGCAACCTCAAAAAGCTCTCCATTCGTAATAAGCAACCTTAGCCATGGACAATCCGGAATGTCCAGAGATGACTGCAGTTTACATACTTAGGAGAGAGAGAGAGAATAAATAAGCCAAGCGTATGCAGCCTCGCCTGGTGAGACAAATGCTTTAAACTGTCGACCATTGTCGCTGATCTGCGTCGCACCTGTTCGAGCAAGTCAATATCTTTCCTCATCCATGATGAAGCTGCTGGCACTCCATACTTCAGTTGGGGTCCTACAAAGATGACAAAAAGTCTTTCGAAGTGTTAGGGAGGAAATGTTTTAAAGGTACTTTTAATCCAATGCAAAGTCCTAGCTGCCTTCTGGACCTTCTTTCGACAGTGTTCTGGTAACATTAGATTTGTGGTGGTCCATACACCCAGATCTTTGTTATTTTTTCAACAGTTTCTAACGCCGTACCGTTAATATAGTACTAGTGATTGGGCAAGGCATTTCGACCAGTGTTTAGGTTCAAACACGCACTTTTACACGTTAGACTTCAAAAGCCATCTGTCCGACCGAACACACAGTTTTGTTGACGTTTTACTGCAAATTCTTTGTGTCATCATAGCACTTGACTTCACTCCATACTTTAATTTCTTCCGCGAGCATGATGGCCTCGCAACCCAGTTTGCTGATGCGGTCATTAACATAAATCAGAAAAAAGCATGGGCCTTAGACAGAACCCTATGGTATACCACTTTATAACTTTGCCCATTTCGAAGCAGAGCAACTAACGACGACTCCTGATCCAAATAAAAAAATTTTCTTCAATTCCTACATCTTAAATATTCTGTAAAATAAGCCTGTGTGGAACACTGTCAAAGGACTTCCTGAAGTCAAAAGATGTGATGTCCACTGGATAACCCTTATGCGTACCTCTCGTCCGTTTCCCGTGCAATTAAAGAACACTCGTTAGGCAGAAGCGCCCAGGACGAAAGCCATGATGGTCATCATACAAATCGTGTTGTTTTTCCAGACATTACATCAAATGTCTTTTGGGTATGCGTTCCATCATTTTACACGCGATGCAAGTAAGACTGATGGAACGATAATTTCCGCAGTCAAGTCGTGGGTCTTCTTTATGGATCGGAGTGATGAGCGCACATTTCCATTTTTCCGGAAGCTCGCCTTCGTCAAATGACTTTTAAATCATTGCAGACAATGGTTCACACAGTTCATTAGCAAGTTCACGAAGTGGTAATGCGGGAATTCTATCTGGGCCAGGTGATTTGAAAAGTTGTAGCCGGAGTTATTTGGCCCTAAAAGTGGCCGATGAAAGGAGTGGTTCTGCGATTAAGGTGGGTTGGGAGGGGATAATAGAAGGAAGAGGACTTGAAGGAGAGGTTTGTCGGGAAACGGTTGGATGGGTAATATAGGACAAGGTTCTTGGTTGAAGACGGACTTAAAGAAGTTGGAAAGGAGGGACGCTTTTACCTGGTCATCAGTCTCCAATTTTCCATTTGCAGACCTAAGGGCAGGGATCAGTCCCTGAATCCTTTTAGTACCGCGTATGTAGCCATGTAAGATTTTCGGATGTCCCAACGAACTTTGCTGCATGTTCAGTTCGAACTTCCTTTGCAGCTTGGAAGCCTCACTTTTAAAAATGTTGCGTTGCTGCTTATATTCTTGTAGGTGTCTTCGGAGCCAGTTAGTTTGTAACGTCTCTAAAAACGATTCCTTTTTTTCTGAAGGAGACCTTTATTCCGAGTATATCCACTTTGGTGGTTTGTCTTTGTCTTTCTTCTGAGAGAGCAATCGGAATTGGATTATAGAGCGTCCAATAGACTCTCATTGTCCAATATAAAAGACCATATGCGCGACATCCGTGGGTCTTTCTAATGACAAATAAAGATCATGAAGATGAAATGGAGGCTATAGAAGAAGTATTTGTATCTTCGAGATACAGTAACATTCGCCGAAAATAAGGCGCATCGAAATAAATGCTGCAAACAAATACGGGTTGCTAGAACTTCTTTCGAGAACCGATTAATAGCAGAATTCGTTACATGACCCAAGAAGTTTTATGGGTTAATCAGAAGTGGGAGAAAACATAGGGACAAAAATGTGTTCCTAAAACATTGCCTCGCTAGGTTATTCGTTGGAGACCACAAAAAGTACAATTACTACCTCAGTTTTTTTCAATCGGTTTTTACGGAGGAGTCCTCTGAAGACAATCAAGAGTTTTAAATGAACCAAGGCAGTCGAGAGCTTCAAGTGCGCCGACATTGGAACCGTTGCCTCTGCCGACGAAGAAGTAAGACTTGTTCTTAGTCAAATAAAACCAGATAAGTCTCCCGGACCCGACAGGATTTCTGTACTGATATTTAAGGAGCTATCAATGGAGCTGTCAGAGCTCCTTCCGACTCTCTGGCTAAGCTGTCAACGCGAACAGGAAGGCTATCATCGCAGTGGAAGACAGCTAGCTATTTTTCCTTACACAAGGGAAGTAGACGGATGGCAGCAAGTGGCTTCAAGCCGACCAGCTTAACTTGTCTCTCATGCAAAACGATTGAAGCTCTAGTAATGAGCGCTATACAGCAATTTTGCGAAGAAAATAACAGACTGCAGGATTTTCAACATGGCTGCCAGAGAGGACGTTTCTGTCTCTGAAATCTGCTAGCATGTCAGGAGATCTAGACAGGGCTTAAGAAGAGGTTTTTGAGGTGGATGTCGTATGCATCGATTTCGGCAAAGCTTTTGACACTGTCCCGCACTAACGTCTTTTCATTAACTGCGCGCCATCGGCATCCCGGGAGATATTCTGAACTGGATAAGGGCGCTTCTGGCTGGTCGGAAACAATGTGTATTTATCTGAGAGGATATGTCAGACTGGGTGAGCGTAACTAACGATGTGTCTCAAGGCTCAGTTCTGGCGCCATTGTTCTTCATCCTTTATGCTAATGACGGCCTTTAGAAACTCGACTGCGGAAAATGATGTTTGCCGACGACGTTAAGCTCTGGCAAGTCATTAAGAGTGCTTACGACCAGAGACCCCTTCAAGATAATTTGCATCGACTGCAAGTTTGGGTTGAGAAATGGTTTCTACATTTCAATGTGCATAAGTGTGCTGTCCTTACTTTTGCGTTTAACCATCTATCATTCAAATAAGAACCTGAGGACATGTCACCTGAGACATATTAAACTCCTCGCATAATCTTGGCAGTAGGATCTCGGTGTTTTGATATAGAGTGATATGCAACCAGCACTACAGTGCCATGGGAGTGCCTCATGCAATCAAAAGGGCATTCGTAAGCTTTGACAAAGAACTTATTGATAGAGTTTAAGGCACCTTTCTTCGGCCCCATTTAGAATATAGCAGAATAGTGTGGCGGCCATGGCTAGTAATGGACCAATCCTGTCCTGAAAGAGTACAACGTCGTGCAGCACAGCAGGTGAACAGTTTAAAAAGCCAATCCTTCATAGAAATACTAAACTGCCTTAATTTATTCCTTCTGCGTTACAGGCAGCAGAGAGGCGATGTTACCCTGATTTACGGGATAATACATGGCCTTGAGACTGGACATCGCTTTGGGGGCACGGTTAAGTGGCAAATTTCACTCAATCTTCGTGGTCACCCGATGAAGCTACGGACAAAATGTCCAGGCTGAAACTTCGCTCTGAATTTTTCCTGAAAACGGTGGCGGAGAAATAGAACGATCTCCCTCAGTCAGTCGTGGAGGCGTCGTCCCTGCAAATCGTCAAGAAACGCTTGGATGATTATTTGCGTCCTGTGTTTTCCCCCGACAGTCTAAACCTGAGCTAAATACCCCGCGACCCCTGCTATGTTTTTCTCTGAGACAATGCTACTAAAATGAAGTGAAGAATGTTTTAATAGCAAATACTTTCATTGTACGTGTACAGTCATTTCTGACGGGCTGGCATGTAATCAGTTGGGGATTCAAATACTTTGCCTGTTATCTTTGCCAAATAATCAAATAAACTGAAAATCCCTTTCAGTAAAGAATATAAAGTATTCCAATTGTCGTTTGCTCGGCCATTCGCTTCAGTCCTCATGCTACCGCTGCCGCTTCTCTCTTCATGAGAGAAAAGTCCCCCTTACAAACGTTTCTCTCCCATCCATCGGGTCGAATGGGTTAAAAAATAGTGAGTACCCCAAGCAGAGCGTAATGTGGTTGCTTGACCTCAAAGGCGGCGCGCCTGCGGCTCCAACACATTTTCCTCCTCTCGGCTAAAAATATGATCAAAGGGACTCGCTGGTTGTGCTTCTCCGGCCCGCGTTCCAAAGGTGACTTTCTGGCAGAGAAGTCTGTCCGTCGCCCATTGTAGCATTTTGTGATCAAAGTTGTCTTCAGGTCCTTGTCCAGTCCACGTTATCTAATAAATGCCAGGAGCGTTGAAATTCTCAACGATAAGGACATCGTTATTCTTATATTTTGCTCTTTCCTTATTATTACAGTTCGGTTATGAGCGGGAGAGCTTGATCAGAAGTCTGGTTCGGTGAACCGTACACCACCGAAAGCGACAGCGATCAGACATAATTAGCAGATATGGTAATGCTTATCTTTTCCACATCCAGTCCCAGACTATCTACACCAGCCATAACGGTCAGCTTGCAAGTGATATTATTCATGACTCTTCATTTTCGGCTTGGTCTTTCTTTCCTGAATCGCTGATGTCCTCCAAATGATATTTCTGAATCTGCAGTATCTTCAGTAAGCCACGTTTCTGTAAAAGCCATAATGTCTGGCTTAATTTCATCAACGAAGTCTCCTAATTCGTCTACATTGTTGAGGAGGCTTTGAGCATTTGCAAATATACCCTTAATGATTGTTTTTTCGAAAAGGCCCGGCCTTCACTATTTCCGCCCAGAACATTTATCTGTATACCACACATTGTTTACGTTGCAAATAGCGTTCTCAAAGGCTTACGCCTATTTCCCTCAATAAACTGAACTGAATTGAACTGACGGGTTTTGACTACAGGAAAGGCTACTTGATCTGAACTATTTGTCAATTTTTGATCCTCAGGCCTTTTCCTCCTTTGCTAATTCTCTCTTTCAATTCTGCTCTCAGTTCTTTCATTTTCACTCTTCCCTTCGGTCCGTAGTCTGGTTGCAAAAAACACTTTCTTTTGCGAGCTCCTTTAGGTCGATCAACCTTCTAACAGAAGCCCTCTACCTTCTAGCAGGTTCAAACTACCTGCTAACAGCTCCCTTTTACTTAAAACGGATGCTGTACAATTGTCTAGCTGCAATGTTAAACATATTTTAATACAACAGCTGGGTTTCATATTGCGATTCCCGAACGTTTTCTCACTAACGCACGTCTTTTTGGTTTTCGCTCGGATGGAGTTCTTTTTAAACTCAGTTCAGTTTATTGAGGGAAATGGGCATGAGCCTTTGAGTGCCTTATTTGCAACGTAGAATTGGGTGCGGTGTTCAGAGAAATTTGCTAAGCTGAGATAATTTAATCGAGCCCATAATCGTAAGAGTGAATGAGTTTTGGGGGATGAGTGAGTGAGTGATAGGGGATGATGTCGATAGGACATTGCTCTTGGGAATTTCAGAACATAACTATATCAAGGTTCTTTTTAAAACCTCTTATCGATAATGACATCACAGCATCTACAGGGAGGACTTGCCCTGGTTGAACCACTCGGACAAAGAAGGAGAACTTCCGCACTTCCAGACTTGCCTGCTGAGTGCGCAGTTTTAACGGAGGGCTTCGAAGACCGCCGTGGTAGCAAATTCAAAATGACGTCAAAAGCCAGACTGCAGTCCAATCTATTACTACGCGGAATGGTTGCAAGAGACACAAAGTTACTTAATACTCGCGGGGAAGAGGTTCAGATTTATTAAGCAGGTAGCATAGGGAAAGTCGCTTTGGCCACAAACCATCTTCGAGATCCTCCTCTGAACTCTTTCGAGGCTATTTTGACCTCAACCAGCAGTGTGACAATCCCACCTCTCACTATTCATTTTGTCTGAAGACGGGTTGGTTCAACCAGCTCGAAAATTCACGAGTAAAACTCTATTTCCGACGTGTTCCTCCTTTCATCATATTATCTCGGAATGCATACTATTTCAGTTATTCAATATCGTCCTCTGTCTGCATAAAATCATGAAAGATGTCATGAAGGTGGTATCGCACATTGTTTCACAAAGGCAAGTTACTTCACATGAGATAATATTGATTTTCTCTGTAACTTTTGATCAGGTTCCATGATAGATGTACTAAGCGACATAGTTTGCATAAGCAAAGAATATTTTTCTGGAAGAGATCAAATTGACAAGTAGGATCATGTGCCCAAAAACGACTATCTACAATTCTGTCATTAATATTTATGACTGGTGTCGACTAGTCCACTTACCAACTGCCTTGAAAATGGCCGTTTGTGGTTTTTCACTTTTTGGCTTATATTAATCTGACTGCTGTATAAACGTGAACAGTGGGAGTCAGGTCTACCGTAAACTCAGTTTTAGTGACAATCGTTTGCGAAGGAAGCTTAAGCGTACTCAGTAAACGCTCATAGGCAGTCGGGTCTGTGTCATAAGGATTTTGTGCATAGACCATTTTTATTTTTGGAAAGCAAACAACATTTCCATGGGTTTTACTCTGTTTAGAAGTTCACAACCCACGTCTGTCTGCTTCAGTCTTTACTCAATGTTTATATGCAATTTAAAACACATAACTGATTGAATCAACAATTGAAGTTTATGTTATTTTATTATTTTTCTTTCATGGACTTGAGTGAGCATAAGGAACCGATTTGCTCCCACATATGAGAACGTAGGTTCTCAAATCAACGCGATTTTTGGCTGCTCCCCTAGGGAGCAGTTCACATATATATCCAGGCAAAATTAAAGAATATTCCTGCAGAGGAGTTGGAGTTCATACTTGGCATAATATTCATTGAGACTGGGTGACGTTTAACCCACAAATTGAAGGACATCAGGAACCGATATGCTAAGGGTCGCTTGTTGAGCAGACGGATTTGCACTTCAAAGACGTATGTTCAGTATGCTTCCAATACCCCAAACAATATTGTAAATACATTAAATATTGCAAATTTCAAAGGCTTTCCTCAGTCAATCACGTAAGTTGACAATCTCCAAAATCTGCTTGCACAAACCAAGTATGTTTTGATTAACAATCAATATGATGAACTAAACCGGGCAAAAATCTGTTATTGTCGCATCCCGCAGGTCCGATGATCTTAATGTGATTTAAACCGGTTAGGATATCTATCCACTTCTATAAGCAGTCGATATCGACATGTCGAGATAGGTATATCGCCTGGAGCTGGGGTTTGCCCACTTTGTCGATATACCCCTGATATCGACACATCGAGATTGAGCGACGTAGGCATAAATAGGTCGGTTTACTATGCAGGCCGGTTAAATACTTAAAACACACCCCCTCAACTATCGTTAGCCGATGCCGAGGACTTTGAACCCAAAACCGAACCCCTATAAACCGTGAAGGCATGTAAGCGGTATTTTGTGAGTGGTTTATTAATTATGCACTGCAAGTTAGAATAGTAACATAAAAATGGCACCTGCGACAGGAACGGTCCGTATTCCCTAAGTACAGTCACGTATTGACTTGAAGTAGACGGTACAGCCACCTTATCTGAAAGTTAGATATATGTAGGATATGCGTGTACTTGGTTTATCATTCACTAATTAAACTGTCTGACTTCTTTGTAGTCGTTTACCGGCCGCGTCCTGGGAAAGATCTAGGCATTTAGTGAAGGAGGCATTCAAATAATTGAGGTTAATATGCTCTCATCTCTTCCATCTTTTGTAAAGTTATGTGTGGAGTAACTTTAGTAGGATATGCAGTAACTCATTTGTAATCAGTTCGGAAAACTTTGAATTGCATTGGGGAACCTTTTTCTTACGGTCCTTGAGGGCGACCTCACTACATAGAGTATGCGTTTCACAAAATCGTCAGTATTTCAAATTTCATGGCGGGCGATAGCTGACGCCTGTCCAGGATGTCTAGTTTTGTGTACATCGCGTTCAATGAGTTTGGGACATTCCTATTTCCCTGGGCGTTTGTTCTTTTGGCAGCTAAATTGCGTCATATTGAATGGGGCTGTCTTCTCGTTACGTTTGAACGCGGCAGGTTTGGTATCTGCCCAAGATGTTTTCTTAAATTTTCTTAAATCAAAATTAACCAGATATGTAAACAACAAAAGAATTGAATTGGGCTGCTATAAAGTGGGGTCTGCAGAGACACGCCCGCGCACGCCACGGCAGAGTAAATCGCAATGGCGCCCTTGCGGGACGCGCGCTCAGGGCGACCAATTAGCCAGCCTATCAAAGGCGAGTGCAAAAGGGCGGCTGACTAATGAGAACGATATGGACGCATATATGGACAAGCGGCTACACCAGTTTCTCGCGTTGATATCGGCGAGCTATTGGGGCATGAGTAAAAAGATGTATGTTTAACAAGCTATCTCACCACAAGTATGGCTCAAGATATTATGCAGTGCTTCCAGAAATTTCGTAATTTCCTAACTCATTGATATTTTGGCAGATTTTGAATAATTCATATTGCCTTAACTGTGAAAAACTCGGCGCCTCGGTGGGATTCGAACCCACGCAGTAAAGGGAAGGCTTTAGCGCAGCCAACGCTCTAACCACCTGAGCTACGAGGCCCCACATTTGGCTCAAGTTACCCACCCAACCTACTGCAACGTCTGGAATCCACCAAATCTGATACAGTAAGTTGACTGCCCAAGCAGGATTTCCTACGTAATTCACCTAGAATCCACCAGATGACTACCAGACTCGCGTAACTCATTGATATTTTGGCAGATTTTGAATAATTCATAATAATAATTCATATTCCTAACGTAAACGAGAAACCACGTAGTTAGAATAAACCTAAGCTTTCTTGCTTTAACGATCATTTAAGAAATTTATGAACCCTGTAAGCACAACTATGATATCAAAAGGGGCAAACACAAACTGCAGGCATGCAAAAAGAGAGTCCATGGCAAAATGCACTCAACTAGTAGAGTAGAAGTGTTTAAAAATATTTGCGAAATCCTCACTGTGTAAATCAACGGCGCATTTTTTTCAAATAAGTGGTAAAAATAATGTGTTCATAATCAGGAGCGTAGTAGTTGAGCATGTATTTCACAATGCGGCTAGGCTTCTTGACATTCGTTTTCGCCTTGGCATTGATAGATAATCGGTTGACAGAAATAAAGTCGAATAATGTTGTCTTCCATGGCAGAAACGTCGCAGAATACAGAATATTAACCACTGAATTGAAATATGTACCCAAATACTCACTTGCTTTCCAGCTATGGCTTTCGACGAAGCTTAAGCATCTTTACCTAACATGTCAGACTGGCCTGTTATATTCTACATCCTGAACACTAACTTTCAGCGCCCATATAAACAATTTGTGATTTCCCACGAAACCGTTCCCGACGCTTTGCCGTAAAACTGCACTACTAATGCGCTTTTTGTCTCATGTGTGAACGACGATATTGGGTTAGAAGTGCCTTGTTAGTCAGTAGACGCAAGAAAATCCGACCTATGGCAAACTGTTCGCAGTTGATCATTTTAATTGAAAAACGTTACTCCGGACTAAGCCAGCCAATTATCTCGGGATATCTGATGCAAACGTTTTGCGGTGCAGTAAAAAACGAGACTGTTTTCCTAATCTGCAATGAACCTTGCTAAATGACTTGATAGGAGTCGTCTGCTTGCGCAGATACTGTCCCAAAAAATAGATGCAACTCAAAGATATGAGCGTTTACTCATGAGATAACTAGGCATGGACAATCGTCCATCAGTAGAACAATAAACAGGACAAATACTGCTCAACGTCCGGTCGTGCCGGGCATGGGAGTCGGTAATGCCTCTTCATACTTGGATGATATCGCGAAATCATATTCATATAGGGTGGGCTTAGCGACGCGGGGGATTTAGGAAAAATGAAGAAATTCCGTGAATTTCAATTATAATATAGACGATTTCTGAGCTGCAGAAAGTGGTGATGAGACGGCTAGCATTCACGCTAACTGAAAGACATGTATGTTTGGAGCTATGGTAAAAAAAGTGCAAAATACAGAGGTCTTTTAACAAAAATAGATTGCTGGGGTTTACTTTAAGTTATGAATTAATTTTAAGAGTGAAGTAACAGGCCTAACGTAGGCAAAACAGCAGGTATGCGATCTTGAAATGTGTATTATTTAACAGTGTAGATAATATCATTTATGCGCATTTGGTTTGTAAAAAAGTTGGTACACATTCATAACTTGCGAAGGGACTTATGTAGTTGAACGTCCTGTCAATCGTTGAATAATTTCAGGATCTGACATTCAGAGGTAACAATGCTTGGGGTGGCGTGTGAGAGGGGCATTTCTGCGCAAAAAAATCATCCGAAACCGTAATGGAATACTCATTCGTACAATGAAAACATGACCTGGTTTTGAGGCTTGATTGGTTGAGCAAATAAACCATGCACATTGGATCATATCTTCCTTACTGACCTCTGTAATATGCAACATTTAAGGGCCCGCGTCCTAAAATACGACGTTAGATAACTGTACCATGGCTTCTACCAACCCATATAAAAGTAATGGCAACTTCTTAAGTCCCTTTTTATCTTTCGGAAAACCTACAGTTTCAAATATGTATTAATAAGCCTCACAAACATGCACAATCACTCTATCGCTTTTACGAAGGTAATATCATCTTCTGTACACAAGTACCATTTCAATGTCCCAGCAAACTCGCGGTATTGTAAGGCGAGTATAGTAGTCAACGAGGCCCAACAGGATAAGACGGACTAGTCACTATTTTACTGAAAGACCTATGTACAAAAATAAACTAAGGGATGAGTCCTAATTACAAAAATAAATTGAATCTATGACTATTGTCCACAGGGGCGACTTGCAGCACTGAGATCCAGCAAAGAAGACGACAGGGGTTCCTCGTCCGGAGAGTGGTGACCGGCCACAGGGTTGTTGGAGGTTAATCCTCGCCCGTATTTTTAGCTTCTCCAGTTCCGAAGTCGTCAAGGTTGAGTCCGCAATTGTTGATTGGTTGAGGGTAGGTCAAGGGTGGAAATTTAAACAAACTTAGGCCTGGGCTAATTTGCTTTATTTTAGGGTTATTATAATTTATTGTATGCATACTTTTTGTGAGAGGCCAAATTGTGACCAAGTGCCTGGCGTATAAATACGGAAAAGTTCGGCGCGCGCTCCCCTAAAAGGGCGCGCTTTCCAGAACTTTCTCCAAGATGGCGGCCGCCGGTGGTCTTACATTCTACAACTTCCTACATTATTAAAGAACGTACGCCTTTGCCTCACCAGCAGGGAAAAGCTAAGAATTCCTGTTAGATTTGCTGAGTGTACACGCCAAACTGCCTTTTTTGACTTTTCTATTGTCTAAAGAAGCATGTACGTGTTTTAAAAGTAAAGTACTTGATTAATGGATGCGATGAGACGGATTCCCTAAAGTTACTGCCACATGGTATGGAAAACTGGCCGCTTATTTTGCCTGCAAACAAATAGATTACGTTAAGCCTTTTCTGGATAGATGTCTTTAGATTGTTTTAGTCAGAAAGAGCTTCTGAGAAAATGCATTGAATTCCAAGTCACAATTAATTGTGTCTTGTGATAAGTTAACATATCAGCTGTAGAAGAACAATGCGAAATGTAGATTAGGCATTAAAGGATTAAGAAAAAGATGATTAAGATGCTCGAGGCTAAATCAAAAAGCACTTAGATTAGACTATCACTACTTAAATTGTCCTACACCAAAAGAACAAGTATTTGCTCCTACTTATGTCCTACTCTTCTGTTTCAACAAAAAATTCTTAATCAATATTATTTAAGGTTACGAGTTCATAAATGCTCATAAACCCATACCGGCGTTGAACATAAGGTCGGCCATTTCATTTTTTTACTCTAATTGCAGCTATGATTATGGCTAATCCTAGCCAATCTCATGATGTCTCAAATTGTAAAGTACATGTTGGTTATCACCAGAAGCTTTCTATCACGACGTTAATGGTGACAAGCAGGCAGACCTAATGACCTTCTACGTTTGGGATATTGCACTGTCATAATCGGGTTCTGTAGTGTTTCCGTAATGTGAGTCGCGTGCCAGACCACAGTCATTCGCCACCCCCCCTAGCATGATTTCTGCTGGTCCGGGTCTGCTTTTTCGGTGGGACAGAGATTCTGCGTGTTTTAAAGATGGAATCACTACCATTACCCGCCATTTGTAAACGCTTTGTGCAGAAAGCAGTCACGTTAACAAATGCTTCGTCTTTATTTCCGTCTTGTTAACGATGCACGACGAGCCTAATAAAATGGTTGGGTGAATTGGTGTAAGGTTATCTGTCTGTGAATGTTGTCAATAACGATCTTGAGCATTTTCAGTGGAAGGGCCGAGCTTAGCAGGATAAATGTGGAGACCGACGAAGAGATATTCTATGTCAACCAGCAACCCGTAGATTCAGTCGCACATGTCGGGATATTTGAAGCAATGCACGCGAAATGAAATTTGTCCTGAAAATATTGATCAATACCAACGTGGGAATGTTGATGTACCCAAAGCCAGTGCTAGGAGTGTGGCATTTATCAGTTTAGAACTACGCAAGTTTGTTCTGGATGCCTTGGCTCATTCAGGAGCACGGGAAAATACTGAGAAGTTTATTTGGACAGTTTCAAATTGTGGCGCGGTTTTTTCTCAATGATGTCTTCAGACAGGCACACCAAGTTAACCAGACCGCAAAGTTACTTTCCGTTTCGTGCATAAAAGTGAAAAATTGTGAAATAGCGCTCTCACAAGTGAACTGCATGTCCAACCTGCAGTCGCCGCATGTCCTGGAGGTCATACTGCGCAGACTACTGTTTTCTTATACAAAGCCAGATGGTTGAAGTGGTTGACATAATATGTATAAATGGTAGAGATCCAGATTTTGCTGGCCTCAGGGAATTCAAAAAAACTCGAGCCAGGAAATTGATAAATCGTTTCGGAGAAACATTTTGAGATAGGATGTCATGCGCTCTCTATAGTTGTCTATCGCTAGAGCTCAAAATCAAAAACGGGAGAACCTCAAAGATTTTGCCATTTCGATTGTTGAAAAAGATCGAGGACGATGTAACATACGTTGCATATAGTGTCATCGCAGAACGATCAGTAGACATTGCAAGATGAAGGGCCTTGTGTCCTAAATGGAATTGTGCATTTACCATCGCGATTCTGGGTTAGTCCTGGCAAGCTGGTAAAGCCATCAGGAAATATCGGAACTTACGCAGTTATAGACAATGGTTTGGATTTAATTCTGATTAAACGAGAGCTTCTCTTTGACAATGGAGTGTTCACGACGCCAACGGCATTGGCAATAAACATTCATTCGGATTGATTACTTCCGCTTTTTGTGCCACCTTTGCGTTACAAAAACTGTTGAAGAATCGGTTCATCCAACTCTTCATCAACTTGCAAAGCGATTCACTAGAATATATACTTTGATGATTGTCTAATTTCGTTACGTGATGTTGATTCCGCCAAACCTTTGTGGACGAAATTTGTAGACTCCGCTCTCTAGGGGGCTTTCGTAAGCGACAGTAGACGTCTAATGACCATCGTGTGCACACTGTCGTTAATGCGACCGTACGTTTTTCTTGAATGTGAGATATTGCCGTCAACCGCCTACCTACTGAACGAACTTTGGGGCTGCAGTGAGATACGCATTACGATATTTTTATGATAAGTTTCATGGCAGTTGACAAGTCAGTGGAACCGTGGCTCTTTAGTAGAACCCCTGACTCAGGCTCCAATGGTGCCGGGTTTGACTGCTAGTTGCTATAAACCTGGATTTGGTAACTGCTGGCCGATGCTGGCTAATAAGGCAACAACGGTCATCTCGTTGTATATATGTCGGTGAAGAGATGACAACGTGCAGGGTGTAGATTGATACATCAATAATTCGGACTTGTTTGCTTTCATTCAGCCAATCAGAACCCTCACCACCAAATGCGACCCGAAACATAACTATGCGCACACACCCATGGCAAGACTGCTCCACCACTCTGGTCCACCAGCTGGGTCTTAAAGAATTCGCCGCGACAAAGTTCATCAGAACTTTGCCACCTGCTTTCCTCTGCTGTTGCAAATGAAGTATTTATTCATCATCTTCCTGATGCAAACATGCCTCGAATGTATCGATGTGTGCTCATTCCTGGATGACTGAATACCAGATCTGCTGCAACAGAGAAAGGCAGACAGCGAGACGCAGTCGAACGTCACTTAGATAGCGTGTTAATTGCCCATCTGGCGGAACCCAGTCGTAGACTAGTTGGGACATTTCTTTGTGTGCATGCTATTGTTTTGGTACCAGTTAGTGGCAAATGTTGGGCCTGTCTGAATGAAGGAAAATAAGACCAAAATAGTGCTGTTGTAATCTATTCACATAATCTACCGTTGTCCCGCTTCCATAGATTTGCTGACGTCGGCCTGGCAGGTGGTTGCTTGTTCGTGACCCCTGTATACCATAGGAAGTTTGTTTGCTGTGGGAGCCAACGGCCCAGTAAGCTCCCATTCCTAAGTCAATATACATACAGGTACCTGGTAAATGTATTATGAATATCGACTAAACACTTATTTATATCAATCGCGCAATCAAGGACTCAACATTTTATCCAGGTGGCAATACTTTGCTCCGGGAATACTTCATGAGGTTATTGCAGGTATTTCCTCTCTACTGGTGGTGGTGTTGGTGATAAGGGTTTCTATACGCGTTCAAATGTAAAACCTTTAAAACATCGGTGTATTCGAGAAACATTTTCTAGAACTACGAAGCGAAGAGACTTACCAGACACGAATCTACGGCGAAACATCTGGAGGGGAAATAAGGAACAGCCATCCTCTTCCTAGTTGACGGCCATCAGACAATTAGTTCACTACCGGACAAAAATTATTGATGACGAGGAGCACATCTAATTACCATAGGCATGTGGTGGCATAGTGATTGCATCCTAAAAATACTGTAACTTCCTGTGCGCGAATCACCCGTTTCTGCCACATGTTTATGCGTTCAAATGAGAATCCGAGAGGTTAGGTGAATAAAACCGTTGATCCAGCGATCGCTACTTCTTCTTACCCTGCGCATAGTCCACATTTTATATTTTGGTTCGACACCGCAGAACAAAAACCGTCCCTTTCTCCATACAGTAAGAATTTAACGCGACTTTGTCATGAGGTGTAAGCGTCCTTTCTTACCTGTCAACGAGTGTGCATCGCGGCTATCGCAACTTTTATTAACAGCGCACGCTCTTGTTTATGCGTGAGTGTTTTCGAATGTTTTGTCTTCTTTCAGGGCACAAGCAGCGGCTTGGAAGAACGAATTTTCCGTCCGAAAAAGTCAATTGCGTTCACGCGTTCGTGGTCTGATTGGCCTTGCCACCTATTAGAGAGAGAAGCATGGGAAGTCTCAGAAACTACAGCAGATAATTCATCGACGTGCAGATGACTGTCTTCTTAATTGACATGCTCAAACGCTTCTAACTATGATGTCGCATTAGTTCTCACTGATGACACATTATTGGCCGGCCTGATCGTCATCACCGGACAGGCTATGTTTTTATGCACTTTTTGGATTGGTGCCGGTTGATAGTGATTCGCCAGTGTATAGGTTCATTGCTGGCCCATTGCTGATAGTCCTTACCTGTTCCCGTCTCCAAATGACTCCGACGTCCAAATTCAAAAGAATTTGATTTCAATTTCAGTAGCTCTTATCGTGCTGTAAAAATTCTATCGAAGCAGGTTCAAAAACACAAAATATCTGGCGCATGCACTGTCTTAACTACTGGGATAACGCATGAATACGGTGGCTCAGACCAATGCAATGATCGTCCTGGTAATCGCTGAATCCTCTGTTTCTTCCCTTCCCGCTATGTACCTAAAAATGTTGGACTACTTTTTCGTCTGGTTGTAACTTAGCCCAATTAACTTGTGTTTCGTACAGATAAAATTCATGCTTATGTTAGTGTTTGTTCGTTGGTTTTTTATGGCATCAGGCAAGCGCCTATGGGTGGCCTTTTGGCCTGGTGACTTAAAATACAGGCAATTGTTGCAAAAGTGTGCATGTCGCCGTGACTGGTTCACAGCTTCGTCTATTATATAAGTATAGCGACTACTTCACTCAGGTTTTACCAGAGAAATTTTACCTCTAAACTGTGGTCATTCAGAGACTGCGAGGATAACTCTACAAAGCAAACCATGCTGTCGCGAAATCCAGGGTGTCTACGAGTCATGCATATATTCTCTATCAGCTGGTTTCTAGCAGTCGCCTATTTAGGTAAGTCATATTTACATTTCACAAAAAATTGACCCTTCGCTAATGTACTGCACGGACGAAGTGCCAAACTTCATAAGGATGGTAATATAGCCTAGAATGCCAAAATCCCGAACTATAATTTAAAGCGCAAGTCATGGAATTAAAACTGAAAGGTCGTTGTGCTACCGATTTTAATAACACTTCTTCAACGCGTTTAAGAGCTAAAAAGCCATTTGTACCAGATCAACATAAAAAAGGGTTTTCGACTAATTTAACCTGCGCGAACAATCGAGTTAGAAAATGTGCTGTCAGAATGACTGAAAATAAAGCTAGCATAACCTGTTATCTGTTTGCCGCTGGAAAAGGGGGAATTATTATTTAAGTGCGTTATTTCCTCCTCATATAATTTCAAACGCTGGGACGCTATACAAGTAGTTGGCGGATTAATGCGAGTGTTTATTATATTGACAAATAAATATGCAGATGCCTCCGGGGAATCAGTTGCTGCTTTTGGATTTCCTTATGATTCTCATAGCCTCGGCAAATTACATGTATGCGACATTATATCACGTCTTTTTGCACGACAAAGCGGTGGGTTTATTAATATCACTTGTTTAGAAAACGAACTGTCAGCTAGGTATGCTAACCTAGGAATCACTCATGTGTGAATCCATATATACCCAAATTATTTTTCCCAAGATGGAAGTATGTTGAATTTCGACCGGTATTTGCAGTCACATCACAGAGGTCGTTGAGATATGGAACGAGTGCATTTAGTAATTAAACATGAACGGCAAAGGCCAGTTAATTAGGGCCAGGAAGCAACTTTACATACTTATATAAATAACTACTTTTTAGAAAATGAGAATGGACCGAAATGCCGTAGCCATTACAACAAGCACAGGTTGGTGACTTGGACAATGGATATGGTGAATAAAGTGTTGAACAAGTTGACTATCAATCTAAACGGATTTATGTACATTGTGAAAATGAACTTCGATACTTCACCGGCGAGCGTTCGTTGCAGAAGAATTTGGCTCAACAGACAGAAAGAACGTTATAATTTTCAGTGCAACTTTACCGTCGCCAGCATGCGAATGGCCGTCGAAATGGTGAGCATGCTCGTTTACTGCCTGACCATCACCTCTTGTAGGTGCCACGGACTCTAGTTAACTTAGGTCCGTCTTCTGCATTAATAATGGTCCATCTGCAAGTACATGGAGAGTTTGCTTATTCAGGTGGGCTGATTACTATCCGACTTTTCTCAGTCCGTATACCTGATGCAGTAAATGCGTATTTGGCAAAAGAATGGTCGGAGTTTTTCAAGCCAAAACGAGCGAAATGGGAAGAACATTTCAGGCATTCCGTGCAGAAGGAAATAGAACATTTTAATCCTGCCATACGTCACTTGAAATGCTATTAAACTCCTGCTTTGCCGTTTAATACACACGTATATTAAATTTCCATTTTTCAATAAATTAGCATTTTTTCCATAAGTGATCGCTTTCGTGGTTAAAGATCACGCTAGGGAAAGTGTATACATCAACCGAAGTTGAATTTCCGCAGGGCGCTTTTAGCAGACACTTTTATAGGAGATGCGAAAGCGACCAATTCAATCACATAGTAACATGAAATAATCTCTGTGATTGCCGGGGCAGATATTAAGAAATCTATATTCCATTTATTTTTCCCGAGAAATTGAAGACCGCACGGGGAACATCTAGCTTCTGTTTGCACCAAGGCCGAGCACGACATGATTTGATTAGCATCGAATTTGAAGAAACTGCTTTCAAACGACAAAATATTCATTCAGTAGGCTCGGGTCTTTTTAGCCTCTGTGAACTGAAGTGGCAGGAAATACAAAAGCACCTAATAATGATCCGGTTAACGCATAAATTGTGCAGAGAGAAATGCTGTTGACGTTTTTGCGACATCGGCGATTTCTGCGATGACAATCTGTGAGTAGAGTTGGCGCCATCGTGTACATTGCTAGGGCCGGAGCTGGGGCGGTCGAGGGTAGCAGTAGCCAGGGTTGACGGGCTGCCATTACATTGGGTCCGGATATATCTTACGAGACCCATCTGCGAGCCGGATGCTTGATGATTGCGCGACCGTGGTGAAAGCATTTGGGGTAAAATGCGGTTAAGTAGCCCCACCTGATGGACACAATACCGTTGAGGTTGGGGTTTAGGGTCAGGGGGTTTGGGGGCTTGGGATTAGGGTTAGAAGTTAGGGATCACGCCTGGGGGTTAAAGTCAGGGGTTAGGGTTAGGGGTAACGGAACAACTTCTCAAACACATCCGTGCGTCTCCAATAGCTTTCCTTTTGCATACAACTGCTTGGCCTTGACGACTGTGCGTTTCCCGCTCCCACCCGAATAAATCCCTATTACCACTGGTCCCGTATTAAAGATAACTAGGGTTTGTCTACTTCAGGGGGCTACATAATCACGGCCGACCGAAGTTGGCATCCACTTGTAGGGAAACAGGTGTCAAAAAACTGCCAGCGCCTACCAGTCTTCAAGGGCCATTTTTTTCTGGAGCGTGCCATAGCATATACAGACAGTCCTAAAAGTCTACAAGGGTGTAACGCAACCCTGCACTTAGTCTATGCCATCACGCCTGTATTTAATTAGGCAGAATACGATTTTGCACAGTTAAGCGCATTAATACTGCCATTTTTGGTTTTCGAAGTCCACTTTCTGGAGTGATTGTGCCGATCCTACGGGCTGGACCAAAGCAGTCGACCGCAGAAATCTTTACAAACGAAAATTTTTAATGTAAAAGGTTTGATATCAGATTTCATGCCGCATAACGACAGTATCTTTTCTGATGACCAGTCGAAAACTTTGAAACCAAAATGGCCGTCATTGGCTGTCCCTGGAAATACACGTTCTTATGATCAAAGGAGGGAGGAGACGAATTACCAGGAGTGACAATGTTGTTGAGTGACCCTCATCTCAAGAACTATTTCAGCAACCTGTCTTATCAGCAAACTAACCTCTGTGCAATTTAGGTTAAGTGAGACAGATAAAATTAGCAAATAGTTCACGTCAGTTACCCTAATCATGTATGGCAAAACTTCGGTCAGCTTCATGCAACCGCAAACCGCATCTGTTTGATTGCATGGATGGCTGATATATCCTTCTAACAGTGTCATTGTGATCTTATCTAACTGAATCGGCACAAGAAGATACAATCACTGAAACAAGACAACTATTGGCCTGAATTTTAAGATCTCGCTCGAACCATTCACTAGATATAATCGCATATAAGGGCAGCAAATGTTCGCTAATGATGTGTTTTTGCGTGAATTCAAAACCTCAGGCCGATTAACCTCATGTCGAATCGTCGCACCTTCATTATCGTCTACACTATCTCATAGAACTCGCCTATTCGCTTCTATTACCAGAATAGGAGTATTTCAAATAAAGAACTAGAGCCTATGACGATAATTTTTCTCTTTTGCACAAGCAAACCAGTAGCAAGCAAGTTGACACAGTAGATGAGGCAGCAATAAAAATATACAGTTAGGAAACTCCACCCGAAATGTAATCAAATAAGTGAATACACCCGTTTGTAAAGGTCGAAAGCTGTGTAGGCAAATCCATCAGGCAGTCCACCTCATGAATTGACGGTTTCCCCTGCAATGGCAGAATTGCTCAAAAATGCTTGCTGCATACCTAATGACTTCTCCAAGGCGGGAAGTGTGTTTTATGGCTCGTTTCTTCATGTGGTGCCTATGCTGCATCTGAAGTCTGAGCGTCCTACCGCCGTCTGTGCGTCCTCCTGGTGTGCGTGTGTTACAGGCGCAGACGGGGTCACTAGTCACCCCAGCTACCGTGCCAACTGCTCGCACCAGACATCTGACCGGCTGGGACAATGGTTTGAGCCCGGGAATGGGAATAGAGAGTGAGGTGGACGTTTCAGCCCACCTGTCCCTATCACGGTTAGCTAACGGCAGCTCTTTGAAAGGCTTCCAGTCCAGTTATGCGTTTGCGTGCTGACTTGCCGACCCAGAAGTGTGAGAGACAGGCTGTAATGGATCCCTCTTAAGTTTTCATTACTCCCACTACGTGGGATCCGGTGGCTCCCGACCCCCCCCCTTTTTTTACTGCATGCAAACTTCTGTTCATTGCGCATTGTAGACCAGGAGGTGTGATTGCACGACTCAGTGCAAGATTTTGCCGTGCCAGCCGCCCGCGCCCTCTCCGGTCGCCCGGTTCTCTTGAGTGGACCAACTTCTCATTTAAGCTGACGCGTTCAATTATGATCATGAAACGCCAAGTGGCTATAGAGTTTCCCCCTAGGGCTTTCTTTATTTTCGCTTATTATTGTAACACCTGCGATCGGCATTTTCACCCATATATAATGGTAGAGAAGCGCTCACTGATGACTTTACGGAACTGACTACTCCAGTTGTACCTTGGAGTTGTCTGTCGAGCCTGAAAAAGTAATCACTTGGCTCGTTGTTTTGGTGGACAGCTTTGATCACTGCGTGGTCGATCGATGGTTTCTCACCATCACCTTTGCTCCCTTTGCAGGCGTCTTAGTTGCAGTTCAATCAACATGTTTGTTGACCACTTCATAGTCCTTACTGCTTCAGAGAGCCACTTTTAATCGCGTAAGCCGTTGATGAGGCAGTATCCCATGCCGATCAGGTAGCATCCGGCTGGCTCTTTCAGGGGCGCCTTCTGATGGCTTCGCAAAATATGCGGTGTTGGCCCTGTCCTAACTGACCGGAGCCTTGCGCGTACCACGTAGTGTGCGGTATGAATGCCCGATCCCACTTGCGGTCTTCCTGAA